>JAXCMG010000020.1:35485671-35503467 GCA_034642415.1 Podarcis siculus | reverse complement strand
TATTATTATTATTATTATTATTATTATTATTATTATTATTATTATTAGACAGTGGAACAGACTCCCTCGGAAGGTGGCGGAGTTCTGCTTTGTTGGAGAAGTTGGCTGGCTTCTGGATTAGGGATTCTTTAACTGCAATTCCTGCATTGTATGGGGTTGGACTACAGGTAGATGACTCCTGGGGTCCCTTCCAATTCTAGGAAATCCCGGAGATCTGCCCCCACGCCCCTCCATTGACAGCGCAAGCCCTGACTCTGCCAGACCGTCTGCACATATTGTGAACTGTCCCCAGCCAAGGGCCCTGCGTGTGCCTTCTGCCCCCTTCCCAGCAGCCCACTCACCTGCTGGGCAGGTACATCCCCAGGAGGCAGGCGAGGGGGTTGGCCAAGGCAGCCAGGGTGGCAGAGAGGTGGTACGTGGTGTTTCCATAGGGCAGGCAGGAGTAGGACTGCACCGCAGGGAGGACGCCGTTGGTCAGGGCGTTCACCCAGCCCAGCAGCCCAAAGATGTAGGCTACCTGGGGCCAGGAGTAGGTTCCAGATCCGAAGAGGCTGCCCGCGGGGTCACTGAGCCTGGGCCTCTCCTCCACCGTGGCGTGCCCACCGCCCGCCACCTCCATCTGAACTCGCACCCGGTACTTTTCCTTGGCCTGCTCCCGCCTGGCGGCTGGCAGGTGGTTGAGGAGTAGGAAGGAAGCCAGGCAAGAGGCCGTCATGGCACAGAGGAAGAGGAAGAAGGCGGTGGCGGAGAAGCGGGCCGGCTGGTACTCTGCCCGCAGGCCTGTGCCGTTGCCCTGCTGGCTCCCGTTGATGCAGCGGAGCGTGCCCACCCCCTGGCCCAGCGCCACCAGCCCTGGCAGGAGGCCGCTCAGACCCTCGCCCACGAAGTAGGTGCTGAGGTAGGGTGCCCGCAGCCTCTGCATGTAGGGCAGGAAGGTGACGGAGGAGGTGCAGTCCACCAGAGCCAGGAGGAAGAGGAGGCTGAGCAGGGCCACGCTCCGGGGGGAGCCGCCCACCACGCTGGTCTCCCCCCAGAAAAAGGCCAGCAGCAGGCAGGCCAGGGAGCCGAGGGAGAGGATGGCATAGATGACGCCCACTTCGCTGAGCCGCCCCGGGAGGAATCGGTGCGCCAGGGTGACGGCCAGGGGCCCCACGTTGGCCAGCTGGGTGATGACGGTCAGGCAGGACGGCAGGAACCAGCCCTCCGGGGCGCTGGGCACGATGAGGGGCAGCTCCACCCACATGCCGTTGATGGCCACCCAAGAGCCGGTGCCCAGCAGGCAGACCAGGGCATGCACCACCAAGCTCATCGCTGTGGCGGGAGGGTCAAGGGGTCGGGTTGGCGGCTGCCGGCCGCTTCTGGAAGAGTAAAAGGAAGCAGCGGATTAAGGAGAGAAGAGCAGATGGTATTTATCACCGGTTAAATTGGCAAAAAATGTATAAAAACGAAAAGAAAGAGTGTTGGAGAAGTGAAACAGAAGGTACATTCTATTTTTTTAAAAATAATTTTTTATTGGGTTTTACAGATTTTAAATACACACACACAAAAAAACAACATAGACAAACAAACACACACACAAACATGTATAATTTCAAATCCTTCGTGTCATAACCCTCTTTGGAGACTTCCCCTCCCCTCCCAATCTTGTATCCCAATTCCAATAAGTAGTTCAGCAAGTTCTTATAAACTTAACTTATAAACTTAACTTTCAAAGTTATGTATACTTAGTTCTAACCTTATAAATTTTACCTAAACATTTAACTTAATCAGAACAAACCTAACTTTATATCTTTTTCTAAGATCGACCCAAATTCCCTTCCAACAATTTCCCAACTTTCATAATAGTAACCCCCAGATAACCCACATAAACAGTAAAAAGATAAAATAAATTCTAATTATATCCCCTTTGCAATCCCAGATTCCCCCCCCCCCATTCCCGGTTTTGATCCCCCCCAAAAGAATTCATCCTCCTATCTTTTCTCAGCCTGGATCCCACACTCCCAAGGCCTTCCAGTCCCTCTCAGTCCCTCTCCGCTGGTTTTGTTGACAGTCCTTTATTTTAGATTTCATGTCTTGGATTGACTCTGTCCCAGTAGGATCTGCAATTCTTTCAGTCAGATCTGCCAGCTCAAAAGTGGAGCCCAAGTTATACTTCATATTCCTTTTAAGTCCAAAAGTCTCGGATAGTCCAAAGGCTCCATCTTTCGCCTTATACAGATTTGTAATGCCCAGGTCTTCCAATTTTCCAATAAGTAGGACTTTGCGATCCTCCTTCTCAATCTAACAGAAGGTACATTCTATCATATGTGGTGGGATTGCAAAAAGGTAAAATCCTACTGGGAAATGATATATAATGAATTGAAGAAAATGTTGAAAATAACTTTTGTAAAAAAAAGCAGAAGCCTTTTTATTAGGTATTTTAAGCCAAGAAAAGAGGACTTTATTTATGTATGCCACTACAGCCGCGAGAATGCTGATTGCACAAAATTGGAAGACTGGAGAAATACCGACTGAAGAACAATGGCAAGAGAAGTGGATGAACTATGCAGAACTGGCGAAAATGACAGACAGACTATGAGAAAAAGACGACAGAGACTTTGAAAAAGATTGGGAACCATTCAAATTATATTTGCAGAGACAAAGAAAGGCGATAGACTTGATGGCAGGCTTTAAATAAACACCCACAGTATTGGCATCAGGAAATGTTTGGAAGATAGCGAAATAAGATGATGTATTTAATTTTATGTTTTTAAGGTTTGATATTATGTTATTAATATCTTTTTCTGTGGAGAGATAGCAAAGCGGGTGAAAATAGAAACAAACCAGAAACGCAAGTTGGGGGAAGTCTTGGAGGGGAGGGAGGGAGGAATATATAGTAAATGTTAAGAATTCAAGATGTAGGCAATGAACGAAAAAGAAAAATGAATAAAAAAAGAAAAGAAGAGAAGAGCGTAAGGAGAGGCTGATGGATCAGGCCAGGGGCCCACCTGGTTCTCACGGGGGCCAACAGATGCCCCCAAGGGAAACCCGCAAGCAGGACCCCAGCACAAGAGCCCTTTCCCCTCCTGTAGCTTCCAGCAAGCATTGCTGCCTCCGACTGTGGAGCCAGAGCAGAGCCATCCTGCCTAGGAGTTATCAGTAGCCCTCTCTTCCTCCTCCATGAATTTGTCTCATCCTCTTTTAAAGCCATTCAAACTGGTGGCCACCACTCCCTCCTGTGGCAGGGAGTTCCACAGGTTAACTGCACGGTGAACGTGGTTAATGCCCTGAGATTCCCTGGGGTCTGAGTGAATGCCTGGCCTTTTCTGGTAGGCAAGCCATCAGGTGGCTCCCTCTGCCCATCCGCCTCCGTTTTTCAGAGGTGGGTTTGGGCTGCAGGCTTAACAGTTGCAGGTGTTGGGGGTGGGTGCTGCTTCCGGGAGCCATTCAGGCAAAGGGTTTCAAATATTTGTGGTCCTTGCAGACTATTCTGGGTTGGGGTTCAAGTCCATCTCAGCTGAATCTGGTTGCATGGTTAAAGTTCCTTTGGCGCTTTCACGCAACAAAGGAAGAGGAAAATGCCCCCTTGCTTGTGCCAAGGCCAGCTCAACTCCCTGCTAATAAATCAGACCAGGCGCTCAACAGACCACCAGCCCCATTGAACAAATTCGGATAAGTGGGTCTGGAAGTGGCCTCGGGGAGCGTCAGAGAAGGCCAGCTGCAGCAGCTGGGTCAGGCCAAAGGGGGCTCATCTGGCCCAGGCCCCGCTCCCCTCCCAGCAGAGAATGAGACGCCCCCCATGTCACTGTGGGTCGGGACCCACTAGCGTGTGGAGACCAAACTCAATCTGGGTCACAACAGGAGCACGACCACCATGCAGATTAGGATTAAGAAGAGGCTCCCCAATGAATGTTTGGGTTAAAAGTGGGTCTGAACAGGGTGATGATCCCTGCTCTAAGGGAAACCCCCAGGCAGGAGCTGAGGGCAACAGCAGGCCTCTCCTGGGTCCACCCCCAAGACGAGTCTCCCCTGAGTCTTCCCTCCCTCCAGCATCACACAGCTGACTCGTGTTGCCCTTGTGATCACTGACGGTCTGGAGATCTTTGTTGCTGCTGTTTGCACCTCTCCTGTTGATCTGACTCGTCTGCCTGCTTTTTTCTCAGGCTCTCCTTTTGGGTGACACAAAATAGAAGTGTCAAGAAGTGTCAAGAAGTGTCGGAGGAGCCTTGGGCTTGAGGCAGCCTGTGCTGCAGGTGAATCTCCCTGTGATATTATGCCAAGAAGCAAGCAGAGAGTGTCTGTGGGTCAGGCTTGCTCCGGCTGCTACCCTGGCAGAATCCATCAGTCTGTCTCCTCCAGCAGAAAGAAGCCTTTCAGGGTCTGGGGAGCAAATCCCCCAAGGTGTTGCTGGGGGGCAGGAAGAGGCGAATCTGCCAACTTCAGTTTCTCTCGGTTTCTCGCTTTTCCACACTTGAGTTCCTTTCTGCACATTTCCACATCAGTTTTCAATTTCTTTAAAAGGTCCTCATCATAGCTGTCAATTTTCAGATTTGAAAATAAGGGATCAGCAGCCTCCCCTGTCCTGGGGACAGTCTACGGGATATCTAACAGTCCAGAATAGCAGTGGGAAACGGCGCTGGAATAAGGGAATTTCCCACCAAAAAAAAGGGAAGGTTGACAGCTATGGTCCTCATGAAAATTCGCCAGCTTTCTAGTAGAAATTTCTCCTAATGGGCATATTAGTACCGTATGCAACATTGCCCGAATTACACAATTTCCCCCCAAATTATGCTGCTTTCACTAGCAATGTACGTCACTATCGACACTTCTCCCCAATATATGCATTTTTGCACATATTATGCGGCTGGCGAACTGCACTGCAAAATTCAGAGAAATGAAGATTTCGAAAGCTAGATGGGTTTTGATTCCCTTATTGTTTGAAAAGTGTGAATTAGGGAGATGCATGTTTAAATGTGCACTGAAGCGAGTTTCAGAGACTGGTTATGTCCAGGGACAATATCTATACCTCCCATCTCTCCTGCTCTTGGCCAGGAATCTCCCTGTTCTGGGTCGGCCACAGGCAAAGGGGCAAAGGGGCCCCGGGCCCGTGGAGCCTGGCAGAATTAGGCTTTAACCTCCTCTCCGTCGAGCTCTCAGGCAGCCGTCTCCTCCTCCTCCTCCTCTTGCAGACACAGTCTTTGGACTTGGCCAAGAAGGGGCAAAGTCCTGCCACTTTTTCCACACCGGGGCCTCATTTTAAATTGTCCCTGCCCCTCCCAAAGAGGAGAATTGTTGCACTCTGCAAAAGGGGGCCTGCTGCAATCTGGGGCAGAGACGGAAGCTATGGGGGAACCTTGAGGGAGGAGGAAACATAGGTAGGATTTGGGGGTGGGATGAAAATCAGATAGGGGGGACTTGGGGAAGCTCACCTAACAATGATTTAAAAAAATAAGGAGAAGACAAGAATTTGTTTGTATTGTTTGTTTTTCTGTTTGTGTTGTTTAGTTGTATTATAAAATGAATAATTTTTTTGGGGGGGGAAGGATTTGGGGGTGGACAAAGAGGCAGGCAGCAAGGACAGAAGTAGCTCTGACCCCCCCCCAAAAAACCACCACCTGTTGATGCTCCAGGAGCTGCCTCCTAGTTTCTTGGATATTAAGAACTGCCGCTGTTGCTGCTCTCACCTTTTCTATTTCTTCCTTTTTCCCTTGTTGTTTAGTCGTGTCTGACTCTTTGTGGCCCCGTGGACCACGCCAGGCACTCCTGTCTTCCACTGTCTTCTTACCTTACTTTCTTTAAAAGGTAGAAGATGCCATTTGCCCCCCCCACACCCCTGGCCCAGTCCAGGGCATTACTGTCTGCATAGAGTAGACCCATTAGCAGCCTTGGGCTGCTTCCCTAGTGAAAGGCAAGCCCCATTGCCTTCAGGGATGGATGGGGAGTTAAATTGCATCACTGAAGCGTTTTGTTTTGAATTTTCAGTTTCAGTTTTTCTGAACAGCTTCCTCACAACTGTGACAGAAAAATGAACAGAGAAATGAGATTCCTGCATCGCAGGGGGTTGGACTAGATGGCCTTTGGTGTCCCTTCCAACTCCAAGATTCTATGAAAACAGATGTAGACATAAAAACACACACAGCAAAGTGCTGGTGGGGAATGGCAGAGATTATTTCCCCCTGGCAGTGAGTGACAGCTGAGGGCCTCAACCCCATCTGGTGGGAGCCCATGATTCCTCCAGGCAGGGACATTGCCATCAGGTTAAAGCCCAGGACCCTTCCACCTGGGAATTAAGGTATGGCTAAAGAGCAACAGGGACGCGGGTGGCGCTGTGGGTTAAACCACAGAGCCTAGGACTTGCCAATCAGAAGGTCAGGGGCTCGAATCCCCACCACAGGGTGATCTCCCGTTTCTCGGTCCCAGCTCCTGCCAACCTAGCAGTTCGAAAGCACGTCAAAGCGCAAGTAGATAAATAGGTACTGCTCTGGTGGGAAAGTAAACGGTGTTTCCGTGCGCTGCTCTGGTTCGCCAGAAGCGGCTTGGTCATGCTGGCCACATGACCCGGAAGCTGTACGCCGGCTCCCTCGGCCAGTAAAGCGAGATGAGTGCCGCAACCCCAGAGTCGGCCACGACTGGACTTAATGGTCAGGGGTCCCTTGACCTTAAAGAGCAACTCTGACTTATGCTGCTAATAAACCCCACCACCTTGTGTCTCTGTCCCCCCACCAGGTAGATGAAAATGGGGACGCCTTTGTGGACTTGGAACTCCTTTGCTCTGAAACCAGAGGATCACCCTGAATTCCATGGAACCATTAAGGGGGGGATTGGGCTACATGACCCTGCGGGGGGGGGGGTCCCTTCCAACTCTGCAATTCTGTGGTTCAGGGAAGGCATCATCCTGGCTCCATCTGTTTGTTGCGCTTGCCTTCTGAAGCCGGGAGTCTAAGTAAACTATCCATAACCTTTTCCCCAGCTCCTGACTCAAGAATGCCAAATCAATCATTACAGGGAATGGCTAAAGAAGGGAACATTGTGAAACTGCATTTTGTAGAATTTTAACTTCTGGGGGGCTGGAGGAGGAAAAGGTGGAGAGGCTCTCCGGCAGGTGAGGAGTGGTTTAAAACAACCCTCCCCAAAAAGAAGGGGCACAGAGGCTGCCAGATTGCCCCTGCATTTACCCCAAGCCTCTCCCTCCCCTCGCCGCTACCACCTGCAGTGTCCGTCCAGGACCCCCCCCCCCCGCAGCACCCCCCAGGCTGACCTCCTACCTGCTCAAGGGAGGCTCATCCTCCTCCTTCTCCTCCTGGCCCCTGGGGCTCCCTGCTCCACTGAGCTGAGCAGAGCTGAGCCGATGGAGCACATGATGGGCTTCCTCCCTCCCACCACATCTGTCAGCTTGCAGATGTCACACCCTGCCTTCCGGGGGGGGGGGCGTGGCGGGCAGGGAAAGGTTGCAGCCTTGGGGGCTCCTTGGCTTGGAGAAGAGGCAGGAGGTTAGAAAGTGATGCATGGCCCGGAGGCAGCGGACGGGGAGAAGTTCCCTTCCCTCTCTCCTAACATCCCAGGAAGCTGAATGCGGGAATATTCAGGGCAGCGCATGATTCGACTATGGAACTCCCTGCCACAGGCTTCAAAAGGGGGTTAGACAAATTCATGGAGGATGAGACTGTATGTGGCTACTGGCCACACTGGGTAGTAGTCTGTTGGAGGCAAAGATGGTTTAGAATACCGCTTCTTGGAAACCACAGGAGGGGAGAGTTGCTCTTGTGCTCGAATCCTGAGCTTGCAGGTTTCCCACAGGCAACTGCTCATTCAGCCATTGTGGGAACAGGGTGCTGGACTAGATGGGCCATTGGCCTGATTCAGCAGGGCTCTGATGATGGTCTTAGGCATGCCTTCTTTTCTTTTTTGGCAATCCCTCGTAGCCGAGTAAGATTGTCTTCCATAGAGAGCCAGTGTGGACTCATAATCTGGTGAACCGGGTTCACTTCCCCGCTCCTCCACATGCAGCTGCTGGGTGACCTTGGGCCAGTCACACTTCTCTGAAGTCTCTCAGCCCCACTCACCTCGCAGAGGGTTTGTTGTGGGGGAGGAAGGGAAAGCCGCTTTGAGACTCCTTTGGGTAGTGATAAAGCGGGATATCAAATCCAAACTCTTCTTCTTCTTCTTCCATAAACACGGTTTGAACAATGAGTCCGTAAGTGACTGTGGAGGCCTATTCTGGATCCACACATCTTTCCACAATGGGGACATTGGTTTCCGGGCAGGAGTTGATCATGGTGTGGTTTTGCAGCAGAAGACACAACAGCACCAGGGCACTGGCCACACTCCCATAGCTGTCAACCTTCCCTTTTTTTGCGGGAAATTCCCTTATTCCAGCGCAGTTTCTCGCTGCTATCCCGGATTGTTAAGATATCCCGTAGACTGTCCCCGGGACAGGTGAGGCTGCTGATCCCTTCTTTTCGAGGCTGCTGATCCCTTATTTTCAATTCTGAAAGTTGACAGCTATGTGCTCCAGCCCTGCCTGCCTTTGCAGTAAACACCTCCCTGGTGGGTCACCCTTGCAGGGAGGGCGTTTATGGCCCAGAGGCACCCCACAGAGCTTGCAAGAGGACGTTTGCTTTCAAGAGCCCTGGGTTGCCCTCTGGTCCCGAGTTTGTCCGTGACGCAACTCCCCACCCCTCTTCCTGTGGCCTCAGACAGAGGGGCGTCTGTTTGGCACAAAGACTTTCCAGAGCTCCACAGCCTCAGGAAAATCAGGGTGGAGTGAAAAGGATGGAGTCTCTGGCAGAGTAGAGAGCATCACTAGGTCCTGCTAACCAGTTCGGTGCTGGATGTTCCTTTTTTTAAAAAAAATAAGATCATATTAAAACTTTTCCTAGTACAGGTGAAACTCGAAAAATTATAATATCGTGGAAAAGTTCATTTATTTCAGTAATTCAACTTAAAAGGTGAAACTAATATACGAGATAGACTCATGACATGCAAAGCGAGATATGTCAAGCCTTTATCTGTTATAATTGTGATGATTATGGCCTGAACCCCATAGAGAATCTATGGGGCATTGCCAAGAGAAAGATGAGAGACATGAGACCGAGCAATGCAGAAGAGCTGAAGGCTGCTATTGAAGCATCCTGGTCTTCCATAAAACCTCAGCAGTGCCACAGGCTGATAGCATCCATGCCACGCCGCACTGAGGCAGTAATGGATGCAAAAGGGGCCCAAACCAAGTACTGAGTACATATGCATGCTTCTACTTCTCAGAGGTCCAGTATTGCTCTATTTGCAGTCCTTGTTTTGCTGGTTTCATTAAATATTCTAATTTTCTGAGATTGTTAATTTGGGGTTTTCATCAGCTGTACGAAATAATCAAAGTTGAATTACTGAAATAAATGAACTTTTCCATGATATTCAAATTTTTCGAGTTTCACCTGCATATTAGACTCAATCATCATCATAATCATCTAAACACAGTAGAAAGAATGCAAAGTCCTCTTTCACAGGTAGATCTTGTCCCACGCAGAGAAAGGTGATCCCTTCTGGCTCTCACCTGGGAGCTTCCCTTTCTCCTCCCACCCTGGGAGATCTTCCTTTCCCTTCATCAGGTGAACATTCCCTTGGCAGGAAAAAGTTGGGGAAATGCTGCCCCGGAGTGTTTGCCCTGTGCTCTTAAAGTTTAGGGACTGCAAATCTGCGGCAGATGATCAAGGCCATTGGTCTCAAGGGATGGGACCGCTAACTGTGGTGGGTCGCAGCCAGAGTCTGCAACGGAGGAAGGACAAAAGGGCTGTCCTGGCAGACTGGGGAAGTTCAGCTGCTCTCAATTGCAGCAGCCAGATCACTGGCTGGGATGCTTTCAGAACTCCCATTAACACCTCCCCCCTCTCCAAAACAGCTCCACTGGCTACCAGTTTCTTTCTGGGCCCAGTTGAAGGGGCTTGTGCTTAAAGCCCTAAATGACTCGGGCCCCAAATACCTAAAGAGCTGCCTCCTTCAGACACTTTTGGGTATTAAAAATCAGCAGAAAGGGTTGTCTTGACAGTTCCAGCTCCCACAGAAGTCCGGGGTGGTGGCGGCCTAAGAGGGCCTTCTGTGTGGCAGCCCCCAAGTTGTGTAATTCCCTCCCCAGAGAGATGCGTTAATATACAGCTTTTGGCAAATTCTGAAGATCCACCTATCTACCCTGAGATGTGTATTCTCCATTTTATGTGGGACATGACGAATTCAAGACCACCCAGCAGGTAAAGTCTGACTCTGATTCATTTTATTCATTTAAAATGTAGTATTCATTTAGGCAATTTATACTTTCTTTGCAAAAGTTTTTACTCCATCAGCATTAAGGAAAAAATATATTCCAGTAGTGTGCAGCGTAAGAAAAACAGTAAAATTACATCCATAAAAGAAATGCATCACATACAAAATAGACATATAAGCTTCAGGTTCCCAAGATCTCTAAGTGCTTTAGAACACCCTAAAAATATCGCAAATAAAATACAAAAAAATAAGAGTAAAAATATATCTTTTCTTTGGTCCCCAGCCCCGCTCAAGCCAGCTTACAATGAACGAAACAATCAATTACAACAAGATAGCCATTTGGATGATGCTTGAAAGAACAATCGAGGTTCAGTGCTGCCCAGGGCTTGGCAACTGAAGGTTTAACGGATGCCTAAGAGAGAGTCACGTCCGTGACTGGCGGCTGCGTGTGCCTGGGGCCTGTCCGCAGTGGCTTCCATCCAGCTAGAGGGGGAACCCAAGAAGGACCCCAGAAAAGGAACTGGCAGGGCGTGGGGGGGCCTTCCTGCATTTAAGGGCTCCCGGTTGAAATAAATAAATAAATAAACCAGCACATTCAGTTGTGGCCAGAAGCCGGGGCGGATCTTCCAAGGACTGGCAAACCGTCACCAGGTGAACTTCCCAAACTGCCATGCTGGGCAGCCCCACGGAGGACCCGCCACAGCCGCTGTCAGGCTGGCCAGGGCTTACTCAGCGTTAATTAGCCGACCAATACAGTTCAAGGCAGCAACCCTAAACCCTCTTTCCTGGGAGTAAGCCCCACCAAATGCAATGGGACTTACTTCCAAGAAGACACGTACAAGATTGCACTGCAAGTGCCGTTTTGCTTAAAAGCCAGTTGCATCCTGCTTTTCTTCGGAGACCGCAGCTGGTGCAAAACAGAGACTTCACTGGCACAGCTGTGTGGGATCACAAAACATTGGTCTCGAAAGGTTTGCACCGGCTGCTCATTCACTACGGAGCCCAGTTCAAGGTGCTGACCCTGGTTTTTACTGCTCTAAACGGCTTTGCACCCAGCTATCGCAAGGAGTCCAGCCATATTCTCGTCCCTCTCATGAGATGGTAACTACCAAGGAGGCCCTTTTGCCCTTCCCATCGCTTCCAGCTCTTCCCAAAGCTGGGAAAGTGCTAACTAGGCTTTGGGAAGGAGGTGGCAGAATGCTCAGACCCTGTTGGAGCCCTCACGCCGCCTTCCCAGAGCCAAACGCCTCACTTGCCCAGCTTTGGGGAGGCGGCACAAAGGCTGCAGGCGGGGGACAAAAAATGCCTCAAGGGCCGCATGTTGGTCTAGCCCCTCTAGTGTCACAGGGAAGTATGAAAAAAGACCAGCTCCTCTAGCTGAGACTTACATAGAACAGGCCTGAGGGGAGGCTCCGTGATTCTGAGGGTGGGCCACTTTCGGCAAAGTCTAGTTCCCCACCCTGGGACCTTACTGCTCCCCCCCCCCCCCGAGAGTCCCAGACCTTTCTTAGCTGTCCCTCTTGCTTCATCACAGTTATGCCCCTTTTCTCCCAAGGAGCTGCAGGTAGTGTGGATTCTGCTCCCCATTTTATCCTCACAACAACCCTGGAAGGTAGGCTAGGCTGAGAGGCAGGGACTGACTCCAAGGCCGCTCAGTAAGAGCTCCAGGGCTGAGTGGGGACAAGCTCCCAGGTCCAACACTCTTGCCACTACAAACACCCCCCCACCCCGGTTTAGTGTAAAACCTCAACAGCAATTGTGCAGATTTTGCACAGAATGCAAGGTACGTAAAACGTGTCCAGGTTACCTAATTTATTTCTATTAGGGGGTGGGTGTTTCATTTTTAAAAGCCAATGGAACTGTAGCCAGCCGATCTTAAAAAAAAAAGTATTCCTGACTCCCCCCATTTCCTCCCTGAAGCCAGTCGTCAGTAACAGGGGGGCGCCCCTCCCTCTCCCCACTTCCACAATGCAGTTCACCTCCCCCCACGGCAGCCAGTTGTCTTCTCTGAAGACACCATTTCCAAGAAGTTAAAGGGGCCTGGTCACCAACAGGGAGGAGGCAAGTGGGGTCTGCAGAGTCAGTGTGTGGGGGGGGAGGGGGGGTGAAGTGCTTTGGTCCCAAGGGGGGGGGGGAAAGAGCTTGGTTCTTAAGGCATGGTGGTTAAGGCCTCTGTGTCTGCAGCAGCACCCCTCCCTCCTAAGCACGTGGCCACACAGCCTCTCCAAACTACCTGTTGCCCCAAGATGGCGCTAAAAAAACCCCACGGAGAGCAGAGGAGAGAGAGGCTGCGACCAAGCAAGGTGGGCTGGGGGTCTGTGTGCTTCGTCCCTAAGTTTCTCTCCTCTGCCCGGGGGCAAGAGCATGAAATGGTTCAACTGGCAGCGCTGGAGGGGAGCCAGGAAGAGCAGCCAGGACTGAACCCCCCCCCCCAAGTGCTGACAGCCCTGGAGAGGGGCGGCAGAGGGTGGCTCCTCAGAAGCATGGCCTCCTGCCGCTCCTCCTTGCTGGCACCGGCTGTCACAGCCTGCAGTTGTCCACACAGTCCTGCCCACTCGAGAACAGCCTGTAGATGCTGGCGAGGGGGAACATGACGAGCGCGCCCAGCAGAGAGCCCGCCTGGATGATGGCGCCACACCAGACCAGGGCGGCGTGGCCGGCCTCGTGCAGCAAGCTGCCAATCACCACCTTCAGGTAGGAGAAGAGGCCCATGAAGAGGATCCAGGAGATCACCTGCCGAGAGAAGAAACCGTCAACTGAAACAGAAACACCTGGGGAGGGGAAGGCGGAGGAAGCAGGGTGGGCTTGGGTTGGGGACTAACTGTTTTAAAAGGCTGTTGGGACTTGGGGATCGGAGCTCACCCTCGTTTTGGTGAACGGGGGGAGACTCACCCTGGGGGCAACGCTGCGGCCACTGCAGCCTGACCTGGAAAAGGGCTTGTGGAAGAATGTGCAGGATCTGCTCCTGGCCAGAGGAAGGGCTCAGCAACCACAGCAGCAGCAGCAGCTCCTCCTCCTTGGGGGAAGGACCAGCATCCTCGCTGCCTCCCCCTGTGCCCAGAGATCAACAGCCATACTCACCACCAGAGCAACTCCTGCAGGGCTGCCCACCAGGGGAGGGCAGGGGCTGAGGGCCGCCAGCACCATCAGATAGGCTCCAAACACACACCCCACGGCAGAGATGATGCCGAGGCCCAGGGATGACCTGGCAAGAGGCAGAGAAGCAGGGAAACACTTGAGATCTGGAGCTGATGCAAGAAGATGGCTTGAACTCAAGCACCAAGTTACGCTCTCCCCGTCTCCAGGCGTTCTTGATGAAAGGGACACACGCTCCCACCCCAGATTTTCCCCTGCAGTCAGGAGAAATCTTGCTAGAGCCTTTCCCCACTGAAACATTGGCCACATGCTGCCTCCTTGTGGTCCAGTGGGGCAGCATCGCCCTGCAGAAACCTTCAGTGTTCGCAAGTTGCTCCAAGAGTTTTCCTCTAACTTAGAGTAATTCCCCCATTTCAGGGCAAAACTGCAGCCTTGGGCAGGTGGGCATTTGAAGCAGGACTGCAGGGCAGCCCCCCCCCATCACAGCCCCAAGCCATTCCTCATCCCAGAGGTGGTGCAGCTTAAAGTGGGGAAATCTTGTGGACCTTTTTCTCAACGCAGAACTCTATAGTCATGGTATAGCATGACCAGATAATACAGATAAGCAACTTCTAGCAGTTCTCATACCAGGAAGTGGTGTGTGTGTGTGTGTGTGTGTGTGTGAGAGAGAGAGAGAGAGAGAGAGAGAGAGAGAGAGAGAGAGAGAGAGAGAGAGAGAGAGGATCATTTGAACCAGAAAACTGTGTGGGGACTGTTGATATAATTGGTCCATGTCTTGATCAGCGCCCCTGCACCATCTGGGTTCTGTTCAGGGTTATCACACCAGCTGCCCCAAAGGGCCTAAGCAGGTCTCCTCCTCTAAGGCAGTGTTTCCCAACCTTGTGCCTCCAGATGTTTTTGGCCTACAACTCCCATCATCCCTGACTAGCAAGACCAGTGGCAAGGGATGATGGGAATTGTAGGCCAAAAACAGCTGGAGGCACAAGGTTGGGAAACACTGCTCTAAGGAATGTCTTTAAGTGCAGAAGCCGGTATAAAGCCAAGGCTGCCTTCAGCAGCACTGGCAAGAGGGAGAGGGATTTGCTCAGAAGAGGAGATGAAGGGGACATGCTGTTTGGTTCAAAAGAGCTAGTGGATCTCTCTTGTGTCTTCTAAGACCAGAAAAACTGCATTACAGTAAATTAGTTCACGATGTACCAGCACCTCTTAAAATGTAGCTAGGGTGTTTGTGCTTGTGCCATGAGACAAGGGATGAGAAACAACCCTGCCTGATAGATGCCTGTTTTGTGGGAAATGAAAGAGGCTGCTGTTCCTGCTGGGTTCACAGCCAATGGCCCAGCGGCCCCCGTCCCAAGGGGAGCCCCCAGCCCATCCTTTGCCCACCCACCTGCACAGCAGGAACATAGCGGTGAAGCAGGCCACGGGGTTGGCAATGTTGCTGAGCACCACGGAGAGGTGATAGGCCATGTTCCCGTAAGGCAAGCAGGAGTAGCTCTGCACGGAAGGCAGGACTCCATTGGTCAGGGCGTTGGAGACCCCCAGGAGCACCAGCAGGTAAATGTTTCTTGCTGTCCAGAAGGCGGAAGCTGATTGCTTGGTGGGCTCTCCGGCCGCGGCGTCCTCTGTGGCGTGCTTGGAGGCGGGCACGCTCTCGGACTGCAGTGGGAAAGACTCCTCCGTCTTCACGCTGTCCTGGGAAGAGCTCTTCTCCTCCGCAGGGCCGCTGCGGCTGTGCCAGAGCACCAGAGCCGCAAAGGCCAGCGCGGAGACGACCAGCAGGGCCAGGAGCATCCAGAAGTATGTGGTGGCCGAGAAATTCTCCTCCAGAAAGTGCGGCTGGGTGCCGTTGGTGCCGTTCCGGCACTCCAGCTGCCCCACGCCCTGGCCCAGGGCCAGCACGCAAGGGAGGAGGGCGCTGAGGCCCTGCCCAATGAAGAAGGTGCGGATGTACAGCTGGGGAAACTGGTACATGAAGGGCAGGAAGGAGACGTTGGAGGTGCAGCACACCAGGGCCAGCAGGAAGGCCAGCACCAGGAAGGCCAGGCTGTGGGGCTCACCGGCCACCACCACGATGCGGTCCCAGAAGAAGGCCAGGAAGAAGGCCGCCACCACGGCCAGGAGCTGGATCCCGTGGATCAGCCAGCGCTCCTTCAGCCGCCCGGGGGCGAAGTGGTGAGCCAGGGTCACGCTCACGGGGCCCACGTTGCCCAGGGCAATCAGGACGGTCAGGTAGGCAGGCAGGTTCCAGCCTGGGAAGAAGAAGCAGAAGAAGCTCCATTAGGGGCTTTCTGGGCGGCTCAGAAACAAGGTGACTTTGGCTATTGCATCCTCTCTCTGCAGCTGAACTCTTGCTCTCCAGTCATTCATCAACTGACACACTTCTTGCCTCCCCCCCCCCCCCCCAGCTAGAACTCTGCAGACGCCCAACCACGGCCATTCAAGGAGGCAGCACAAGGCCAGGACATTTGTAGCGACACGTGGAGAAACGTTCTCCTTCTCTGCTGGAATTACAGAACGTCCCCCGACCCGGCCACGAAGGGTCGAGCAAAGGAAGGGAGCAAGAAAGGCCTCCTTTGTCTGCCAGGCCCTGTGTCCCCCATGAGGGAGCAAGCGTGATGCCTCCACACAGACGCCAGGCAGGGCAGCTTCTGCCCAGAACAAGGAGTTCTCACAAAGAAGGGCTTATCACAGGGAGCCTCCCTGCCTGGTTTTGTTTTCTAAAGGAAAGCAGCATAATCCCCTCCCTTCCCCAGGCAAGGCGGCAAAGAGCATTCTCGTTTTATTGCAATCGCTGGGTTCAACGTGTGCAGCTATGAAGGAAGGAGGGGCTGCCGTGGAGACGTCTCAAGTCCCTCGGCCTCAGCACTCGCTCCCCAAGGACCAGGAAGCCAAGGGTCTCCCTGGAGCTCTTCAAGAGCCTGCTGGATGCGGTCAATGACCCACCTAGACCAGCATCCTGTTCTCACAGAGGCCAGTCAGGTGCCCCAAAGGGAAACCAGGACCCCTGACAGCTTCCTTGGATGCCCACGAGTTACAGCGTTACGTGAAAAAGGGAGAAAACCCTTTCTCTATCCACTTTCTCCATGCGTGCATAGATTTATAAGCTGCTATCGTGTTGTCTCTTACACACACACACTGTTTGCATGTCTTTAAACTCCTTTTAAGAGGAGAAACCTGTCCTTGTCCCAGGGCTTGCATGGAGGCAGCCTTGGAGAGGGGCCAGCCCCTCACTCTGGACTTTTCAGAAACATGGCAAGAGCAGTGAGATGGCGTCTGCAAGTGAGGTGCAAAGCGAGAAGCTGGCTACTCTTCCACAGGGGGAGGGGAGGCACCTAGAACATCCGCTTCCAGGTCCAGCCAAAGTGGGTGGGGCCTTGCCATATGCTTCCAGAGCCCAGCAGGGGCTGCACCCTGTGGAGTCTCCCCAGCCAGGACACCAAAGCCCCTCCCAAGGCCAGGAAAGAGGTGGCATTGTCCAGGCACACCCTTCCAGGCCCTCCTTCTCTGTCCTGCCCCTCAAGAGCTTGGCTGATCCCTCTGGCCCCTTCCTGCCTCTCCACAGGAGCCGCTTCCTTCCTGCTGCAGCCAAGGCTCCTTCCCTCCCGCCAGAGGGGCCAGCCAGCCCCCAGCCCCTGCTCCTCACCTTCTGGCAGCAGTTTCACCACGACGGGGAGCTCCACCCACAGGGAGTTCACGGAGACCCAGGAGCCCATCCCAAAGAGGGCCACGAGGACGTGGGAGGCGATGGCCCGGCTGCTCAGTGAGGCCGACATCCTCTTTGCCTGGGGAGAGAGAGGGAGGGAGGACAGGCGACTCAGTGGGGTCCTCACCTTCGGCTGCAAAGGAATCCAAACTGCCCACATGCACGCCCTGTATGGCATCCTGGCCTCGCTGGTCCCTCCCCTCCTTCTGTTCTCTCCTCACTGGCAAACACTAGAGCAGCCGCCCCAAGAGGGATATATTGGAGCAGAGCCACCACAGGAGGGCAGGTTCTGGTAACCTCTTGGCCAGATGACTGCAACATGCCCTGGAAGATGACCCGGAAGCTGCAGGCGGTGCAAGATGTGGCAGCCAAGATGCTGACAGGTGCCCCTGATCTTTAAGGATCTACAGCGACTGGCTGTTTGCTACCAGGGCCAATTTAAGGTGTTGATGCTGGAGTTTAAAGGCCTGTATGGCAGGCTGGGACGGAGGGCCTCTCCTCTTATCTGCCGGCCTTCATGCCTTCAGGTCTGCAGCAGTGACCAACCAATATAGTTTTTGCAGTTAAGAGCCCGGAGAAGGGTCTCCATGTTCATGGAACCCCAGGGGCAGCGTTTCCGCCTTGTTGTTTTTGGAGTCAGCACATGACGTACCTTCCCTTCCTGGCATTTGGGGAAGGCTGAGCTGAAGAACTGCTCTCTCCTAATGCAAGACTGATGTATTATTATTATTATTATTATTATTATTATTATTATTATTATTATTATT
>JAXCMG010000020.1:35471570-35485661 GCA_034642415.1 Podarcis siculus | reverse complement strand
TTATTATTATTATTATTATTATTATTATTATTATTATTATTATTATTGGCATACAACCCTATACCCACAGGTCTCAGGGCGGATCACAAGATCCATTACGTGTGTGTCATACTTTAAGCTTTAGTTTTTGTTTTTGTTTTAAAAATGATAGTAATTCAGCTGTGTACTGCCCTGCAAGACCTGAGGCTGAAGGGCAGGTTAGAAGAAGAGGAGTTTGGATTTGATACCCCACTTTATCACTACCCTAAGGAGTCTCAAAGCGGCTCACAATCTCCTTTCCCTTCCTCCCCCACAAGGTGAGTGAGGCTGAGAGACTTCAGAGAAGTGTGACTGGCCCAAGGTCACCCAGCAGCTGCAGGTGGAGGAGCGGAGATGCGAACCCGGTTCACCAGATTACGAGTCCACCGCTCTTAACCACTACACCACACTGGCTCTGGTTATAAATGGAATGACTAAATCTGGCAGCCTCAGCCAGGCTGGCTGGGGCTGGAGGGATCTGCGGTCCAAAACATTTGGAGGGCATCAGGCTGGGGAAGGACGATTTAGGCAGCGTTTCTCAAACTTGGGTCCCTAGCTGTTGTTGGACTACAACTCCCATCATGCCTCACTAGCAGGACCAGTGGTTGGCCATGATGGGAGTTGTAGTCCAACAGCAGCTGGAGACCCAAGTTTGAGAAGCACTGATTTAGAGTGCAAGCTCCTTGGGGCAGAGCCTCCCTCCCTCCCTCCAAGCACACAGCTTTACGCTGCAGTAAAGCACCATGGGGCAGGGATGGCACTGTGTGAATCCCTCCTGCCTGCTTGCACACAGGATATTCTGAGGCCTGCAGAATGCCTGGCAGGGCACACTATGCCCTGCTTCAGGAAGCACGTGCAAGCCTGCTCCGTGGGGACAACTGACTTTTGGAACCTAGAGGAATGGAAAGTCAAGAGCAACGCAGCTTTTACCTTGAGTGAAGACAGCCAGTCCGGAAATCTGAAGCAGGGCTGTATCTTGCAGCATAAGCAATGCCAGGAGACTTTATGGGACAACACAAGCCATCCCTAGAGGGAGGGGAGGAAATGGACCTCTATTTAATCAGAGGCCCAATGTGCAGATGATGAGAGGAAGCCTTTTTAAGCAGAGCCAGACCCTTGGCCTATCTAGTCTGAGAACAGTTTGGCAGTGGCCCTAGCAGGGCTGAGAACGGGCAGAGAGACTTCGGCAGCACCTCCTCTCCTCTACAACCCATTTTTAAACTGGGGGCTGAATGTGGTGCTTGCTGCATGCAGGAAGAATTCCCAAGTTTCTGCACCCAAGATAAATCAAGCAAAGAAATGCAATTTAGACAAGAATTCTCGCTTGCCTGCAGCTGCACTCTGAATCCAACATGAAGAGGTGGCGGCGTATTCTACTTTTCAAGAGCAGTTGTTTGAAAGAGCAGAAGGCCACAACCAGAGTGATACTATAAAAACTCAGGTAGCCAAGATCTCCCTCCTTATCTGAGATTTCCCAGCAAGCAAAACACAAAATCAATACACTATCAGTATAAGACAATATAACACCTTCTCTACAGAAACCAAGCAAAACCACTGGAAACAAAAACCAGCTTCCAGTTAGTACTTCTGTCTTTCCAAATATGTTGCTGCATGTACATCACTTACCTTATTATTATTATTCAACAAAAGATGATGTGCTGGGAATCAGCTTCTGTGTAGAAAGAATCACAGACCGGCAGTTAGCGCCTCTCTCTTTCGTGTCCTTCCGTGGTCAGCGTGGGGGAAGATGGAGATGGCCACCTGGGCATGAGGCTGCATGGGCAGAGTAAGGAGGGGTCCGAGTCAGAGGACTGCCCTGAATTGCTGAGTCAGCTCTTGAAGGAGAAAAGCCGCTCAGTGGCTGCCTGGGAAAGGAGCAGCCGAGCCCTTTGTGCCCACGAGAAAGGGCTCCTGTCCTCTGCTGCCTGGCTGGTCTGACCAGTTGGGTCACCCACGGCAATGAGCTGCTCCAAGGCCTCCAGTGAGTCGAAAGAGGCAGGCGGAACATAGGAAGCTGCAGTCTGTCTGGCTCAGTTATCTCACCTACGCTGACTGGAAGCCATGGCTCTCCAGGATTTCAGGCTCTGCTCTCTTGGTCCTCCCTAGAGATACCACTGGGATTTGAACATGGGACCTTCTGCATTCAAGGCAGAGATGCTCTGGTGCTGAGCTATGGCCCTTTCCCATCCGGAAGGTGCCTTCATTTGTTGTGCACCATCATGGTTTCTGGTTTTGATGTGTCCTCTTCCTCCAGTGAATTGCAATCCTGTGCGCCTCTCCCTCTCCCTGCCTTTCAGACACACACTCACACAAGTTTCCCCCTTGGATAATATTTAAAAAATAAGAACTGAGAAGGTGGCTTCACTTTTACCATAAGGTTGTAGTGATCAAACACCCTGCATTTAATAACAGGAGTGAAAAATTCATAGCTGATAAGTTCAAAAAGCCTCAGCTCATTTTAAGCTAAGGCTCTGCACGGAAATGCAGCACAAAACAGGGTTCTTTCCTGCCCACTGACACCCGGCTTTGCCACCCCAATAAAACCTTGCCTTTGAGGAGGGTGTGTAATCAGCGATGAAGAGACAAGAGAGGCGTTTCTTGACTTTCCTTATCTAGAAGTGATGCTCCTAAGCATCATTTTCTGACAAGGAGCATGAAATTGTAAGTTCTCTGCCAAGGAGCATGACACTGCAGATTTCTCTGCGAGTCTATTCCATGCAACTGACTTGCAGGCTAATGATCTGTTATGTATTTTGTATTTACTTACATAAGTGGAAATCATTAAAGGTGCCTTACTTGGAAACATAACAGGCAGAGCAGTGGTTGCAGTGAACTTTACTTCTGAAATATGGCACTTAATGGGGTAACAAACTAAAGGGTAGCTGCAATTCCCCTTAATTACATGCATAGGCATCACTGCAGGATATGCTAACATGACATGATGCACAATTAAGTTCAAACCCTCTGGGTTAGCCTTGTAAATAAGCTCTCAAACCTTACTAGCCTGATTTTTTTTATTCACTCGACTGCTTGTGGCTGGCAGAGGAGGAACACAGATAATAATAATTATTATTTCTACCCCGCTAGGTTTCCCCAGGCACTCTGGGCGGCTTTCAACAGAACATTAAAAACAGAACAAAACTTCAAACATTAAAAACTTCCCTAAACAGAGCTGCATTAGGATTTGCCTAACCTCTGAGTGCAGGGGTTGGGAACCTGATCTGGTTGATAAGCGAGGGTCAGATTCAATGACCTGTGATTAAGAATTCAAGCACGGTGATTATCACGGGGCTTGCAAAGAGCCCTGCTTGATGCTTTGAAAGGCCTCTGACCCGGTGGGCTTGAAGGCACCCCTATCAGCTGATGGGCTTCCAGCCTGCTTTGTGCAGTGACTGTCTGTGCTATCATGGGGAACCTGATGAAAGTTGTGGGAAGGGTGGACATGCTTTGGGGGAAACAGTCTCGGGGGACAAACTGGGACCCATGTGAGACCATACTTGGCCCGGGGGGGGGTGGAGGTTCCCCACCCCTGTTGGATGACATACTTTGAATGAGTAAAAGACAGACAGACTAAACGGCTGCAAAGAAAGCAAGTGTGGACCTGAGTTTATATCATGCACTCAGTATTCGATTTGATCTTAAAGGCCTGTGGCATCCTGAGTTCTGTCCTCAATATCAGGAGGTTCCAGTTCTGTCTGCCAGAAAAGGCTATAGGATGCTGCGACTGGAGTTTCTCCTGCGCCAAAAGCCCCCTCCCCCAGCGTTCAGTGGGTACATGGCGAGGGAGGAACAGGACCAGGCATCCCCATTGGCTATAGCTTCAGACTTTTGCATGCAAAGTGGGAAGGTCTGAAGAGGGAAGTTCTTGCATCAGAAATCCACCAGGGTTTCTGGTGACATGGGAGGATGGCAAGCTGAGCCTGCAGAGATCCTCGCTTCAGATCTCCCTTCTGTATGCGCAAAGGTTGGAGGTGGAGTTGGTTGAGAAGGGGGTAGGACTTGTGCATGCGGCCTCGCTCCTCCCACCACAACGTTCCGAGAACATGTCAAGGCAAATGCCCCTACTCTCTGAATAAACTATGTTCCGTTCAGCCGAGGAGACGGATTGCTAAAGAGAGACCGTTCCACCTGTTCTTGCAAAAGCAACGGTCGCAAAGGAACCAAAATGTTCCCCTCAGTTTTCCCCCAACTTGAATAAGAAAAATCCCCTACAAACTTTACAAAAATGCATGCTGGGACGTTAATGCCACCACTCCCATGTTGGCACCGGCCAATGTAATTCCCCTCCATTTTCCATGATTGTTTACCGTTCCAGAACCACCACCTGTTCCCTGCCTAATCACTGCAGTGCTCTCCAAGTGATGTGTACCAGGCAGTGTTAGAAACGGAGACAGGAAAGCCAGGAGCTAAGGGCACCTTAAATCAAGGTTAAGGACACCACAACGGAATGTCTAGGTGTGCATTTTTATATCAAGAATACACAGCTGAAAATCAATGAACTGCAGCTAAAATATTGTGCTCATTTTTCACATGGTCTGGTCATTCCTCTGCCCACCCCCCTAATATTCCTAAGAGGGTCTGTTCTCCAGTCTTCAGAGAGGAGCTGGAAGTGGGGAGGCAGAAAAAGGTCCTCCTTTCCTTCCACTCTGAAATCTTAGGCACAGGACTGCACCCAGAGCTCAGAAACTGCTTGTGCTAATTAAATTCCCTGTTGCAAAATGCGCCTAGAACAATGGGAGTTTTGGACCCGGGTACGAGGCACCTGGATTTGCAGATGAAAGCAGAGGAGGACCTTGGCCTGCTCAAAGAAGCCCCTTGTGCAGGAATAGCTGATGCTCCAGCACCGCTTCCCTTCACCAAAACAAGTTTGCCTTAGAAGGGAAAATGGCAGGCAGGATGCCTCGTCTGCCATGGAGCAAGTTGCATCCTGCCTGAAAGGAACAGAAATTGGGAGTATGTCCAATTCCATAATGGCACCACAAGCATCTGCTCTCCCTGCCAAAATCCAGCCCCAACAGGCAAGAAGCTGCCCCCACCCCCACGGCACTTTTTAAATTTATTTCTGCACATTCTAGGGATGGGCCTCACCTGCAGAAATAAGTTGCACAACGCTCTCTTGCATTCCTGCCTGAAACATTCCCAACTGCCAACGTCGAGGGAGGCAGAAAGTGAAGAAACAAAATAAAAAAATTCCTTCCAGTAGCACCTTAGAGACCAACTAAGTTTGTTCTTGGTATGAGCTTTCGTGTGCATGCACACTTCTTCAGATACACTGAAACAGAAGTCACCAGATCCTTATATATAGTGAGAGGGTGGGGAGGGGGATTACTCAGAAGGTTGGTGGGACTGGGTGATTGGTTGATAGGTGTGGTAAACCTGTTGACGACTTCTGTTTCAGTGTATCTGAAGAAGTGTGCATGCACACGAAAGCTCATACCAATAACAAACTTAGTTGGTCTCTAAGGTGCTACTGGAAGGATTTTTTTTATTTTGTTTTGACTACGGCAGACCAACATGGCTACCTACGTGTAACTATAAAGAGAAGAGGCACAGAAACCTTACCTTCCACCGGTCTCAGGCACAAACCCCTCTGGGAGACTGTGGAGGGAGAAGCATCACTTCTGAGGTCGGCAACCAAGGAAGAGGACGGAAAGTTCAAGCGATGTCACAGCAACACCGGCTAACTTCTCCCGGGTCAAGGAACCTGGAAGCACAGAGCCTATCAGCAGCAGAATCGAAAGCCAGCATGTGCTGCTGGAATGAAAGTGGTGACCAGAGTCGAATTCCTGCTCAGCTTGATGGCCTTGGACAGGTCCCTTTCTCCTTCTGCACAAACGGTGGTCTTCCCGGTGTTGTTGGACTCCAACTCCCATCTGCTTCAGCTAGAACTATCCACTGTCAGGGCAGGTAGGAGTTGGAGCACATCAGTACCAGGAGGGCCACATATGTTCCTTATACTTGCCTTAAGAATAAGGCTAAGATGCAAATGTAAGACGTAAGACCAAAAGGGTAACTCACTCTTCCAATGCATGTCCTTCTTCCCCCGCACTCTCCTCCAGCCAAATCTTCATTGTGGGGTACTACAAAACAGAGGAGTTCTCATCAATCTCTCCAGAGTCTCTTAATGCCCCCTGCAATGCTCTTACTTGCCACCTCCACCAAGCCATTAAGCTAATTTCTCTAATACCCTCAGCACCTAAATCAGGACATCCCTGCTCCCATCAGCCTTTCTCTGAACCAGGCAGTTGCAAGCTCCCCAGTAGCACAACAGCAGCAGCAGACTTTGCTCCTCATCCCTTAAGTTACTCATTGCCCTTTATAACTCCAAGTGAGAACTTTATCAAGAGCTTCCAAAGAGGAAACGGAGTAAGTCTGCTGCAGCAAAAACAAAGAATATTTCTACACTTTGAAGTCTAAGAGGCACAACACAATGGATGAAAGAAAAGGGCCTTCCATGATATAGCACCTGGGCAAAGAATAGGAAGCAGATGGTAGGAGTAAGCAGACAGGTCCCACAATGGAGGGAAGTAAGAAGCTGAGCTTCTAGTCTAGAGGACTTGTGCTTTTGAACTTATATGTAACTTATCTGGAGCCAGGAGTGAGCAGCAGAGTGACCTAGTCTGCAGATAACAACAAATTATTCAGGATGGCAAAAGGCCAAGTGGCCTTCGGAGAGCTCCAAAAGCCCCTCTCCAAAGTGGCTGAATGGGCATTAAAAGGGCAAACACCCCCCAACCCCTTTGTGTACACAGTCCTGGGGTCTGAACAGGCAGTGACTGACCAGGAAAGAGATGGGTAACTCAATGAAAATGTCAAATTAATCTGCAATAGCTCAGGGTGAGGGAGAAGGAAGATTCTGTGCTAGGTGTTATCAGGAAAGGTACAGAAAACATGATGGTCAGAATCTTGGCTTTACACAAATCTACGGTGCGACCACACTGGGAATAATGTGTTCGGTTCTGGTCACATCTCCAAAAATGAATTGTAGATGCAGAAAAGGGCAGCCAGTGTGACCAGGGGCAAAGAGCACCTTCCCTGCTAGGAAAGATTAAAGCGCTTGGCATGTGTGCCTCATGTTAGTTTAGAAAAGAAAAAAAAGGTTAAGGAAAACCATGATTGCTTGCAAAATTATGCACAGTGTAAAGAAGGTGGACAGAGACAGGTTTTCCCCCCCCCTCATAATTTTAGAATTCAGGCCAGCAAAATTGATTTCAGAGCAGGCAAAATCCAGAATTAAGTTATGGAACTCAGTGCCCTGAGAAGAGGCAATGGCTACAGGCTTAGGCAGCTCTGAAAGGGGATTAGACAAATTCATGGAGGGTGACAGAACTATTACCGGCCATAAGCCGTTCTGTCTAAACAGAACCTCCATGTTCAGAGGAACTATACCACTGAATATCGATGACTGTGCTGTCAGGTGGGGAAAACAAACAGCCATTATTATTATTAATAATAACAATTATTACATTTCTACCCTGCCTGTCCTTCTTGTGGCCTTCCCAGAAGCGTTTGGCTGGTCCCTGGGGGCCAAAGGGGGCTGCACCAGGCCCTCCCTCCCGAGGGAGCCTTCCAGGGCGCCTGTCCCGGCCTGACCCCGCTGGCTTCCTCCCGCTCCGGAGGGCAGGGCCCGAACCCGGGGCTTCAGGGGGCGAGGAAGGAGATGGCCCCGGGGACCCCACAGGGGAAGCCCTTTCGGGGGGCCGGAGGGCTCTCCCGACTTGGAGGCTGTCACGGGGGACCCCGCCGGATGACCTCGAGGGGTCCCGGCCTGGCGGAAAGCGAAGCCCCTCCTCGCCCCCCAACTGCTCCAAGGGGTCTCCTCAGAGGAGAGACGTCGCCCGGCGGAGGCCCAACTCCGACCCCCAGGGAAGGTCGGTCTCGGGGGGGGGGGGGCGGGGGGCCCCCAGGAGCGGCTGGAGGGGGGGGGGGGGGGGGGAGCAGGCCGCGTTTCCCCGGGAAGGCCACTCACGGGAGACTCACGTGCTGCCGGCGGCGACCGGGACGCAGCCCGGACACGAGGAGGACGCCTAAAGGCCCCGCCCCCGCCGGAAACCCCGCCCCTTCCTCCCGGAGCCCCGCCCCCGACGAGGCCCCGCCCCGGAAGCCCGCAGGCCAGGTAAGCGCGCCGAGGGCCTCCGCTCGGCCCCCGTCCCGGCGTCCCCCGCGCTCCTGCCCACAATGCCCAGCGGGCCCCTGGGGGTCCCCCCTTCCCTCCCGGCGGCCCACAATGCCCCGCGCCCCCCCCCCGCCCCCGCCTCCCCCCCACGCCCCCCCGACCCTTGGCCGGGGGGGCCCGGGGCCTCCCCCCCCCCCCCGTGGCTCTTTCCCAGCATCCCCTGCGCGCCTCTCCCACAATGCCCCGCGGCGCCCTGGACCCAGGAGCCCAGGGAGCAGCTCCTCCTTCCCAGAATCCTCCGGGCTCCCTTGGTCCATCTCTGAGCGGCTGTGGGAAACAAAATCTGCCCTTTCCCCCTTATGGGGGGTCCAAGAGGCCCTGTAGAGGCCTGACGTGGGTTCCCTATTGGTAGGAGAAGATAACAGAGGCCAACCAGAGAATATTGAGAAGCAAAGCAGCTTGGAAGCCTGATCTTCATTGATCTGTTGCAACAGGGTGCTCCTCTCACATGCAGAAGGAGGAGGAGGAGGACCCAGAACAAAGGTGTGTCCGCCCTTATATAGACATTTTAAATTGCCCACCCTGGAGTCCAAGACCACCTCCAGAAACCTCATACATCAAAGAAAAGGTGGTCTACAACAGAAATCTGAGTGTTGTCGTTTATCCTGTCTGCCAGTTTATCTGATAATGCCTTATCTGATTGCCTTTCCTGGTAGTCTGGCCATTCCTTTGAGATGGTGATTTCCCAATTCCTGAGACAGTGGGAAGGTTCCCTCACCCCCTCCCTCCTTGCAGAGAAAACATTTGGTCAGTCTGGGAGTCAGAATGGCTTCAGGAAGGTCTCCCTGTGCTGCTCCAGACATTGGTACATTTATAAACATTTATTATATATATACATATATATATATGTGTGTGTGTGTGTGTATGTATGTATATATATATATATGCAGGTTTTGGTGTCCTCGGGTGTCTTCCCGTGTAAAAGTTGGGGTGTCTAGGCGACGTTTCGACGAGGTCTCACTCGTCATCTTCAGGCTGGTGCTTTCGGCTTCTTGTTACTGGAACAGAGCATATATATATATATATATATATATCTATATATATATGACCTTAAAATTCTTAGAGCCAAACTGCCCAGCACCTGGCTCCGTTGGCAGCTGCGATTTCCCCAGCCAAAGCAAGAAGAGGCTGAGCGTTGATGGCAGGAGTGGAGGGACAGGGCTTGGATGAGGCAGCGCCTGGGCACCAGGGGAAGAAGAAGAGGGTCCTTGAGCTACTCTCTCATGCCCTGTAGGCATTTATTATTATTAGTATTATTAATAATAATAATAATTATACCCTGCCTATCTGGCAGGGTTTCCCCAGCCACTCCATTGGCATTCGGCAGGAAAGGGGGCTCTGGAAGACGGCTCCAGCCCACTTGTGTCCTGGCAGCAGAAAGCCTGTAATCCTCAGTGGTTCAGGTGTGGCCATAATAAAGAAGGGGGTGGCTTCCTGCTCTAGGCAAGGCTGGTCAGAGTCAGACCTTAGACTTCCTTGAATGTAGAGAAGATTCTAGTTGCAAATAGGAGCTGTGAGGTGGAAGGCCCCAGCTCAGCTGAGCCATAAGCTCATGATGTGGCCTTAAGCAACTGCCATGGACACGTGTGTGTTTGTGCGCACACAGACAACGTGGGAATAATGAGACAGGCCTGCTTTATGACTTACTGAAATAGTACATTTCAAGGACTTAGATAACTTGGGGAAAAGAACTCTACAGTGGTACCTCTGGATGCGAATGGGATCCATTCTGGAGCCCCGTTCGCATTCTGAAGTAAACATAAGATGCGTCTGCACGGGTCCGTTTTGCCGCTTGCGCGCATGCGCGCATGCACGTGACGTCATTTTGAGTATCTGCGCGAACGGCGAAACCTGGAAGTAACGCGCTCCGTTACTTCTGGGTCGCCGCGGAGCGCAACCCGAAAATACTTAACTTGAAGCTACTTCAACTCGAGGTATGACTGTATAACCACCAGGTGTATATAAACTCTGTTATCCCTTCTTGCCACAATGGTTGTTCTTTCACGTTTCCCCAGGAAGAATTCGCTGGACACCCCCTTATGATCCACCATAAATGAGAAGGCCAGCATGGATGAGAAGCCTGGAGGGAGTGAGCTGTCTCCAGGGCTGCCCCCCTCCTCTCTGCGACGGGTTCCCCGCAAGAGGGGGGCAGAAGTGAGTGGGAAGACGGGGCATGCCGGCCAGGCCCCAGCAAAGAAGAAGAAGAAGGCAGCTCGCAAAGCCCCACGGAGAGTTGCCCCTCATTACCTTGTGCACGAGACGGACAATGACATGCTGCTGATAGTTTCCAACATGGAGGAGGCACGACAGCGGCCGATCCGGAAAGTGCCCAAGAAGAAAGGGAAGCAGAAGCAGCAGCAGAAGAAGAAGGGGTTGAAGAAGCAGGCGACACACGGGAGGAAACGCGTAAAAGGAGAGACTTTGGCAAACCGGCATGTGGCTGCTGAGGATCGAGGAGAAGAAAGCAAGGCCTTCCCCCTCAGCACCCAGCCAGCAACCGGAAGTTCCTGGGGCGAGTGCCTCCCAGTGGAGATTCTGGTCCAGATATTCCACCATGTTGTGGCATCGGAAGGCTCAGTGCCCTTCCTCTGTAGGTAAATGGAGCGCTGGGGCCACAGCCAAGGGGCGGGAAAGCATCTTGCCTGAGGAGAAGCAAGAGGTCCCACAGAGCAGCCTTTGTCAACCTGGTGCTGGCTTCGTGGTTTGGACTGTGCTGTGTGGGCTGGGACTGATGGGAGTTGTAGTCCGAAACATCTGGAGGGCACCAGCTTGGCAAAGGCAGCCATAAAGGTAAAGGTACCCCTGCCCGTACGGGCCAGTCTTGCCAGACTCTAGGGTTGTGCGCTCATCTCACTCTATAGGCCGGGAGCCAGCGCTGTCCGAAGACACTTCCGGGTCATGTGGCCAGCGTGACAAGCTGCATCTGGCGACCCAGCGCAGCACACGGAACGCCGTTTACCTTCCCGCTAGTAAGCGGTCCCTATTTATCTACTTGCACCCGGGGGTGCTTTCGAACTGCTAGGTTGGCAGGCGCTGGGACCAAGCAGCGGGAGCGCACCCCGCCGCGGGGATTCGAACCGCCGACCTTTCGATCGGCAAGCCCTAGGCGCTGAGGCTTTTACCCACAGCGCCACCCGCGTCCCCAAAAGGCAGCCATAGAGCATGCATTATTTTGCCAGATACAGTGGCCCTGTGAGACGTGACAGTCATTGCTGGTTTTATCTCTAGGGTGGCCCGCGTGTGCCGGCTCTGGTACGGAGCAGCTTCCAACCCTGTGCTTTGGCAGAAGGTGACTGTTGGCCACTGCTGGGTTGCCCCAGGCCAGAAACATTCTGTTCTAGAGAAGAAAGTCCTGGACACAATGGGGTGGCTGGTTGCCAACCGGTGAGTATTTGCTTTTCTTTGTGGGGGATACAGTCTTTGTATGTGAGGAGCATAAGTCACCTGCCAGATTTCACCGCCTTTTCTTTGGCAGTGACTCTGTGGCTTCCCCACCCCTGCTCCTCTGGAGCCTATGTGCATCAGGTCCGGAACGCGGAATCATTTTATGCGCTTGCTCCCTGCAGGTTTTCTCACCTCCAAGACTTTGCTCTTTGCCACTGGAAAAGCCACGTGCCCTTTGTCCTGAAGGTAGGTGAGGCTACTGCAATCTTATGCCTTTGTAAAGGTAAAGGTAAAGGGACCCCAGACCATTAGGTCCAGTCGTGACCGACTCTGGGGTTGCGGCACTTATCTCGCTTTATTGGCCGAGGGAGCCGGCGTACAGCTTCCAGGTCATGTGGCCAGCAGGACTAAGCCGCTTCTGGTGAACCAGAGCAGCCCACAGAAACGCCATTTACCTTCCCGCCAGAGTGGTACTTATTTATCTACCTGCACTTTGATGTCTTTTCAAACTGCTAGGTTGGCAGAAGCAGGGACCAAGCAACAGGAGCTCACCCCGTCATGGGGATTCGAACCGCCAACCTTCTGATCGGCAAGCCCTAGGCCCTGTGGTTTAACCCACAGCACCACCCACATCCTTTTTACTGGCCTGCAAAAACCCAAATTTTGAAAGTGGGCAAAAGATGCAAAACAAGACAACTGCTGCTGTTTTGTTTTATTATTGCGATATAGTGCTGTGTTTTTCCGTAATGTATAGAGCACATTGATGCCGGAGGCAAGGTTAATGTGTTCTTAATGTGTAGAACACCTTGACACCTGAGGCAAGGTATCTTCTGTCAACTAATCTCCCTTTCCTGTCCCGGACTATTTAGGCAATTGGCAAATCCTGCCCACTCCTTGCATCTCTCAAGCTGTCCCATTGCCGTGGGGTGACCACAGAGTCTCTGTGCACACTGGCCGGAGGCTGCCTGCAGCTGGAAAGCCTGAACTTGCAGAATTCTCAGGTGAGTGGTGGCTGTGTTCAGCAACTGCAAGGTAGTGTCTCAAGGAGAGGGCAGGATTCCTGGGTCCTGCTGGCTTGAACCTGGATCCCACTGCCTTCTCTTGTAGATGTTCAGCTGCAGATTGGTTGCAATATTGAGCTCCATAACCGATGTCTCTCTTCTGCGTTTCCAGGTTGACCCTTCGGCCGTGGTCAGCTTTCTGGAAGCTGCTGGCTCTCGGATCCGCCATTTATGGTTAACGTACAGCAGTCGGCTGAATGCCATTTTCTCTGTGCTTTTGGTAAACTTAGCTGAAACCCCATGGAGGGATTGGCTTGTCGCAGAATAACTATTGTAAACAATGTTGAATCTCTGGCTGGGGAGCAGTCCTCCCTGAGGGGGCAGCTCACAAATGATAGAGTTGGGAGTGGGTGCATAGTGCATTTAGTTCAGCCCCCTGGGACTCAGTGCAGGACATGCAGAACTGAAACACCCCCAGCAGATGCAATCCTTAGGCTGTTCTTGAAAACCTTTCCATTTTTTGGAAGGAAAGTGCTTTGCAGTCTCTCATTCAGTTGGCCTCATAGTAGCACTTTTGTTCCTAAGGTTAGGGTTGGAGAGAGAGTGTGGTCCAAGGGGTAGAGCCTTGGATGTAGATCTGAAAGAACCAAGGTAACAGAATTGCTTATCCAATGGACTCTCAGGGTCAGGCTGCATTTGTCATGTACCTCTCTTCCTGGGTGGCCAACCCCATAGAGTTGTAAAGACAGATGAGGGGACGCAATGTGCGCAAAAACTTTGCCCATTAGGAGTATTGTATAATAATGTAATGATTTTAATGATGTGTAGTTGGAGCACTGCAGCTCACATCCAAAAAGGAAGTCTCTTAAGGACCACACTGGAGGTTTTGCGATGCATATATTTTCAGTTTCTTCAGCTTGAGGATGTGAAAAAGATCCTAGGAAAGTTTGAGGCAAACCACCTGAATGCTTGACTCTTGTCCACCCTAGCAGCTTAAAGCATTTAGTTTATCCAAGCCCCCCTCCCATGAACTTGTCAATGGAAACACTGGGTGTAAATGTATTTATTCTTAAACCAGGAACCGGGGGAGGGGGCCAGAGGTTGCATCTCCCCTCAACCCTAACCATTGGCCATGTGGCTGAAGCCAATGGGAGTTGGATGTCCAACGTCTGGTGTGCCACGAGTTAAATAAAAAGGTGCCAGAATGGGATGGGCTAAATGGGTCCACAAGGTAGGAAATGTCTCTTTATCATAAGGGGAGGTACTGGAGAAGAAAGTTGTGAACCTTTATTCTTTTTGAGCTGCATTGGCTCACAGTCAGTTTCCAGCCCCAGTTCAAAATGCTGTTTTTTACTTCTAATCATGTACAACCTCCGGAATGAATTAAGTTCGTAACTAGAGGTACCACTGTATTAAGAACAGCTTTGGCTCAGGGTGTCTGAAGGAACACTTCCTGGCATATGGTAATAATAATAATAATAATAATAATAATAATAATAATAATAATAATAA
>JAXCMG010000020.1:35430112-35452770 GCA_034642415.1 Podarcis siculus | reverse complement strand
CCCCAACTTTTACACGGGAAGACACCCGAGGACACCAAAACCTGCATATATATATATAATATATATATATATATATTGGGGGGGGGGGAAATGAACGAATTCCTATGCCCCGGATTGAGAAGGTGATTGGGCCGCATCCTGGCCCTCAGGCCTTAGTTTGTCTACCCATAATTTAAACCTACTAACGGTGTGGTCTGTTTTTTTGGGTAGGGGTAGAGAGGGGGAGACCTGTAAGCAGGATATTTAAAATGTCAAACAGCCTCTGTTCCTCATGTTTCACTGCCCTGCATGATACTGTGATTTTAATACTCTGCTAGGGTCTCTTTCTAAAGTGTGTATAGCCCCATACTTTGGATCTAGGGATCTAGTCAATTCTTTTATTAATTACCCCACACAGGTGATATAGGTACATCAATCTATTTTGCACCCCGCACCCTGGACCAGGAGAGCTGGGACACAGCAATGGCAGCCTCCATAGTAACACTCTGTATCCTTCTCATTCCAGCCTACGGAAAACGCTACTACAGCCTCATTATCAATGGATACCGCCTGGAGGTGCTCACTCTGGCTGCACTGACGGACCAGTTTGAGGTATGGGGTGGACCCATGCTGGGCCAGTTATGGGGCTCTGTGTCTTGACCAGATGCATGGCAGATGGAGGACCAAAGGTCCAGCTTCACACAGGATATCTGATGCATTTATTGGCTTGATATACATGTAGATACTCCGCTTCCTCTCCTAATGGTTGGAGCACTTTCCAAAACAATCTGAATGGTCACTGCAGTAAAGAAATTGGCCCTGCAGATTCCTAAACCTTAATGGTTCTCCATTTCTTGGTCTCTGCCTCTAGGAAACTGTAAAATATAACTAGCTAAAACCATACTCACACAGCAACAATAGCTCAAAACGCACCGAGTCCTTTCACTGGGCAAATGCCCCCAGGCGAAGTACAAGGGCAAGAGCGTTTGACATACCAAGATTTATAATAATAATAATAATAATAATAATAATAATAATAATTTATTATTTATACCCCACCCATCTGGCTGGGCCTCCCCAGCCACTTTGGGCGGCTTCCACAGAGACCAAAAATACACTAAAATGTCACACATTAAAAACTTCCCTGAACAGGGCTGCCTTAAGATGTCAGGTAGTTGTTTATCTCTTTGACATCTGATGGGAGGGCGTTCAACAGGGTGGGTGCCACTACCGAGAAGGCCCTCTGCCTGGTTCCCTGTAGCTTTGCTTCTCCCAATGAGGGAACCGCCAGAAGGCCCTCAGCCTTCACCAACTTCACTACAGCAGCAAACCCTCAAGACACTCCGAGTCGCTTACCCACGATCCCAGGGATGGATCCAGCCTCTCCCATGCTCTGATCCCCCTGCAATGGGAGAAAAAGCTCTGCACTGGGAAAAATCCCTACACTGGGAGAAAAATCCAATGCTTTCTTACAAAGCCATGGGGCCACAAAGTTTCTCTAGGTTGTTGTCAACACACCACTAATACCTGCTGCTTGACTTCCTTTCCAGTATGATCTAAACCATCACGGGTGCTTCCGTTGAGATTCCTGCATTGCAGGGGGTTGGACTAGATGACCCTCGGGTCTCTTCCAACTCTACCATTCTATGATTCTATGATCGTCGAGAGAGACGTTGCACACGTGCCACCTGGTGGTTGGTTCTCGTGTGCATGTGTGCTTCGGGGTGTGCATGTTGATTTTTCTTTCCTTGTTCTTAAAGGGGGTGCTGCTCCTGTCGGTCTCCTGGGTAACTCTTTAGGTAGTTGAAGTGTAGATGGGTTCCCACGAGGCAAGGCACAGCAATAACAGCAAGAACCTTTGTCGAACTACCGTACATCACTGGGAACCAGGGACAAAACAACAGCTTATATACATTTCTGAAAGCCTGGGCCACTCCCACTCCCAAAGTGATTGGCTGTCTAAACTTCCAAGCTGCAAATCACAACTCAGAGTTCAAGGGCCAATGGCAGAGGCCCAAATCCTGAAATGCACTGTGATTGGATATCATGTATCGGTTCAGAATACAGGAGCTCAGAACTCCAGACTCAAGCTCAGGCAAACACAGACCGCTGAATACATAACTGTCCAGTGGTACCTCCGGTTGCAGACGTGATCCGTTCTGGAGGTCCGGCCTGATCCCGAGGTTTTCACAACCAGAGAGACTGCTTCTGCACATGTAAGCGCGGCATTAGAGTTCTTCTGCACATGTGCAGAAGTGGTCTACTGCTTCTGCGCATGTGCGTGCGGCAAAAACCTGGAAATATACTTCCAGGTTTGCCGCTTATATACCCCAAAGTTTACGTAACCGGAGGTACAACTGTATTTATGATTACATTCCAAATATAATTAACCCTCTCAGATAAGACCTACTAGTTTACTGACCCCACCCCAATCCTGGGATCTAGCCGTGGAATTCTAAGCACTAATGCCCACCTGCAGCCTCTGGTCAGCCATCATAAACATCTCTGTGTGTGTGTATAGAAGGGGCAAACCACATTTCTGAAGGGCTTTGGGCTTTGTCCCGTATGTTAGATTTCTGAATGAGAAAGGGTGGTGTGTTTCACATTACCCTTCCCACTGAATGACGGAATCGTAGAATTGTAGCGCCATCTACTCCAACCCCCTGCAATGGTAATATTTTAGTTTTCTGTTACGTTGCTTTGACTGTATGCTCTATATTGGACTTTCTCCAGGTTGTTTTATTTATGTTTTATTGATTTAATATGCTGCAAACCACTTTGAGATTTTTCTTAAAAGTATAAAGCGGTATAGAAATTCAAAAAATAAAATAAAATAAATGGACCGCTATTGGACCACTATTTTATCTGGTCTACTCCTACTGCTTTTGACGGAGTTCATTTCCCAGCACAGACCTTGTCTTCATTTCCACTTCTGGATCTGACTCACATTTGTATGTAAAAAGGGCCTTTCTGTCAAGTAACTGCAGAGCTCCAGCAGAAGGTGCGATGAGGGTTAGGGGGCTCCCTCTGCTTCCCCCACAGGCCTCAGGTGGTCCCTGGCTCTCCCCACCTTTGAGAGTTGGAGGGATGAAAACAGGCTCCATCCTTCCAGGCCTGCTCACCCTGCCCAACCTTGCCTGTGTCTCCCCTCAGCTTCTCGATTCCGTGGGGCGCCGCATCGCCCGCAACCTCAACCTCAACTTCTTTGACTATGAGGATGTCTCCACACGTCATGTCATCAGACACCTTCCGCCGGAGAGGTACGATGACGACGACGACATGGACTACGGGGAGAACACGAGTGTGTGAGGGGAGCGGGCAGGGGTGGGTGTGTGCTTGGCTATTAAAGGTGGCACTCTGTTCTGGGTGATGATTGTGTCCAAGGTGTGTCCTTTGTCAGGGTCTGCCTGGTTCCTTTCTTCTCTGTCCTTCAGCAGATGTCTTCTGAGCTGCTTTGTGTCTACGATGGCCCAGGTTCAATCCTGGGGAGATCTCCATGGAATGGGAGAAGGAGGGTAGGTGGCCCAAAGGAACTGGGAGGAATGGTTCCAGCATGACCAGACCCAAAAACCTCTTGGCGCTGGAGTGGTCCAAGAGGAACTCCACCCAAATTCATCCTGAAAGCCTATCTGTTGCCCAGCTCCTAGTGGGTAAGAGCGGTGGACTCGTAATCTGGGGAACCGGGTTCGATTCCCCGCTCCTCCACATGCAGCTGCTGGGTGACCTTGGGCCAGTCACACTTCTCTGATGTCTCTCAGCCTCACTCACCTCACAGAAGAAGGGAGAGGAGATTGTTGGCCGCTCTGAGACTCCTTAAGGGGAGTGAAAGGCGGGATATCAAGTCCAAACTTCTTCTTCTTTAAGAGGAGCTTAACTCTGCCCTGTGGAGCAGCCAGTCAAGTCTGACTCTCTGGTAGTTGCTGCTATCCCCGACTTTTGAAATTGAAATAGAAGAGTTTGGATTTGATATCCCGCTTTATCACTACACAAAGGAGTCTCAAAGCGGCTGACCATCTCCTTCCCCTTCCTCCCCCACAACAAACACTCTGTGAGGTGAGTGGGGCTGAGACACTTCAGAGAAGTGTGACTGGCCCAAGGTCACCCAGCAGCTGCAGGTGGAGGAGCGGAGACGCGAACCCGGTTCCCCAGATTACGAGACTACCGCTCTTAACCACTACACCACACTGGCTCTTTATTGTCACTTGTACAACTTGTCTACAGTGAGATTACAGGAGCACCCCCCCCCCACTCAGCTCTCTTAGTCTTAATTCCCCTCGTTTACTGACGCACACCCATCAAAGTCAGTTGCCCTGTTGTTATCTTTTCATTCAGCAGCCTAACAGCCCAGGATAGAAGCTGTTCTTTACCCTGTTGGGGCGACTAATCCTGCTTCTATATCTTCTGCCCGAGGGCAGGAGATCAAGAAAGTGCCGGCCAGGGTGTGAATCATCCCTGAGAATTTTCCTCACTCTCATGTTCTTCTGCTATTTCATCCAGCAGATTCACGGGACAGCCCATAATATCTTATGCTGTATTCACCACCCTCTGTAGGCACTTCCTACCAGATTATGTCAAACCAGTGTCCCACACCCTGATGCAGTAGGAAAGGACACTTTCTATTGTGGACCAGTAGAAGGAGATCATCAAATGTTGATTGACATTGTTTGTGTTTTTTTGCAATATTCTGAGGAGATGGAGTCTCTGTTGGGCTTTCTTAACCACCTGGGTTGTATTGATTTCAAGTAAGGTCTTCACTGAGATAAACTCCTAGGAATTTAAAGGAAGAGACTCTCCACACAGCCCTCCCCGATGTACAGCGGGGCTAGTTCTCTCTTCCTCCGAAAGTCCAACACCATCTCCTTTGTCCTTTTTGGTCACCTAAAAAGGTAAAGGGACCCCTGACCATTAGGTCCAGTTGTGACCGACTCTGGGGTTGCGGCGCTCATCTCGCTTTATTGTACAAGGGAGCCAGCATACAGCTTCTGGGTCATGTGGCCAGCATGACTAAGCTGCTTCTGGTGAACCAGAGCAGCGCACGGAAATGCCATTTACCTTCCCGCCGGAGCGGTACCTATTTATCTACTTGCACTGGCATGCTTTCGGAATGCTAGGTTGGCAGGAGCAGGGACTGAGCAATGGGAGCTCACCCTGGGTTACGGGGATTCAAACCGCTGACCTTCTGATCGGCAAGTCCTAGGCTCTGTGGTTTAGCCCACAGTGCCACCCACGTCCCTTTTTGGTCACCTACAGCCCCCCAAACAAGGAGAGAAGCTGGGGGTGCAGCAAATGAAATGATTTTTAAACCAGGCTCTGAGCCAGAGCACTCTGCCATGCTCAGTTCAGCCTGCCCACAACTCGCTGGGGGAAAGCAGGGCTCGGTTCCCGCCGCCTTTCCCCACTCCAAAGCATCCTGCTCAACTCGCTAACACGAATGCCAAACTTTCGGGAGCTCGAATTCCAAGCCTCAGTCTGACCCCAGGTGCGCTTGCTTGCGTGAGGATTTCAGAACCCAATTGCACCCATTTCAGAGGTCCAGATGGTGGGACTTTTCTCTTCTTGGGCTCCAACTCCCATCGTCCTCCCTGAGCGCTGGCCAGGCTGCCATGGGCTGATGGGCGTTGTAGTCCTGCACCAACCGGCGTCCCACAGCTGGACCCCAGCCCTGCAGCCTCGGGGGTGGGGTGGGGGTGTTCTCTCTCCTTGCTCTCCTGCTGCCCCCCTTCGCCCACTAGGTGGCGCTCCTTGACTTTGACTCGGGGCCTCGGCTGAGCCGCGGGCTGCAGCACTGAGAATTTGGGAAAGTTCCTTGCTGGCTCCCCAGCCCGGCTCCTTCCTCCCTTCCAGCAGAAGGCAGGGACCAGCCAAGGGCGGGCGGACAGGGACAAGGGCTGTGCAGAGGGGACTTGCCGTTGGCCTTGGGCGAGGGTGGTGGGGAAGGGGGCTTTAGGAGAGAGGGGCTGGAGGGGCGCAACTTTCTGCGCGTCGGGGGTGTCCCTGTGGCCGCCTGCGCACCTTCCAGAGGCGCCTGCTCCGCTCTCCCACTGCGGCCCATTTTGCAGCAGCACTGAATCGCATCTCCTCCCCGCGCCCGCTGCTGCAGCGCGTCCTTCAAGCGCCTCTGCCTGCCAGCTGCAGTCCCGGCGCCTCCTCTTGGCTCCCAAAACCGCGCCGCTTTGCACAGGGAACTGTAGAGCCGGGAGGAGGAGGAGCAGGAACCGAAAGGGACACCTAGCCCAGCCCCCGCCACATGTGCGCCATGCTTAAAAATTGTGGGAAACGAGAGCGGGTGGGAGGCAGGATTAAAGGAGTTTACTGAAGGTTAGGACCCGGAGAGGTGCACGGGAGGGTTTGTTGAAAATGCTAAAATACAGCCTGCGGAGGCTCTGAATGTGCTCAGAGCAGTGGTGGGGCTCCTGAACTTTTCCTCTGCAGCTTAGATACCCTAAACAACACCCCCCCCCCAGTTAATGTTCTCCTTGCACCGGATCAGGGCATGAGCCCACTCACGTGCCATTTCTCTGGCTGGTGGGAAACAGGTTTGGGAGCAGCTGCCCAAGGTGGACCCCACTGGAGAGGGTATTCCGTTAGTAGCGAGCCCACCCCCCTCCCCAAACTCCCCTCAGAGGAGGCACCCAGAGGAAGGTCTCAGAGAAAAACAGGAAAGTCGGTTCCTACTGGGAGAGGCACCCTGAAAGATACTGGGGTCCTGATCCGTACTGGGCTTCTTAGGTCCAAACCAGCACTTGAATTGGGTTTGGCAACCTCCAGACAGACAGCTCCGCTGTGCCAGGATTGGTGAAATAGGAGCTGCTTGCCTTGAGCCTGCCTGTGATTGGGCGGCCACATTGCACACCACTTGCAGTTTCTGAACCAACTTCCAAGGCAGCCCCACAGAAAGCGCATTGCAGGAATCCGACCTCAAGGTTACCAAAGCAAAGGTGGCGGCTGCAGGCAAGTTGTCCCAGTCTAGGCAGCTTAAGCTGCTGGAAGGCCGTCTGCCCTACTGTGGACACCTGTGTCCCCAAACGACAGACAGGCTCATTCAGAGGATGAGTCCTCAGACTCTGAGAGTTTGGATGTACATGGAGCACAGGGGTTGGAGTCAGAAAACTGTGAACCTCCAATACGTCAGTTCATGTTCTAGCAAAGGTGGTGTCAAAGTTAACTCATTGAAAGAGCCAGGAGCCCCACCTCCACTCCCTTCCTGGGAATCATTCCATGCGCATAAGAACATAAGGAGAGCCTGCAGGATCAGGCCAAGCCCACCTAGTCCAGCATCCTGTGCTCACAGTGGCCAACCAGATGCCTCAATGGGAAACCAGTGTGGGAATGTTCAGGGATGCAGGAGAGGATATATTATTTGATTAAAGCCTTTCCAACTTGTGTAAACAAGTTCACAATTTAGCAGAGTAACATTCCCCTTTTTAAACTTGCAGCGGATGCATTTGCTCAGGCTCGCTAAAGCCTTTATAATAACTGTTCTGGTATTTCCCCCTTATTCCCTCATAATAAGATAAGACACGACACAGTCTTCTATAAAAGTATAAAAAGGTTTACTCACACATCATTCTGGTCACAATCGGATCCCAGAAGGCAGACTTGGCTTCGAAAAGTAACATACACCTGGAAACTATCTCATAAGGAGACAGTTCCTTTGTCCTCTCTTGGCTGGAGGCCAAGAGAGCATCTTTGGCTAAGCAGATGTTGCTTCTTCGATGCATGTAGTCAAAAAGAGAGAGACGGCTGCCCTGCCCTGTGCTTTTGTCATTACCTGCACAGGTGAGGGCACACCCACCTCTAGTCACATGCAGAGGAAGTCTGTCCCAGCCCAGAAGGAAACAGGAAGTTGACCTGCTGGCTGGACAAACATTCCTCCCCATAAGTAAACATGTTCACTCTAGGAAGGTTGTACTTGACTGCTCTTGTGTTTCACATCCCACAACCAGCAAGCAGGATTCGAGCTCGATTGCCCTCCTCCCTCCTTGGGGTCCCTTCCGACTCTTCCAATTCTCTGTTTCTGTGATTCATAAAAACCTAAGATTCCTCTTCTGGGGAACCAGCAAGCATGACTTGAGTGCGAGAGCAGCTCTCCCCTCCTGTGGTTTCCAGCAAGAGACATTTGAAAGCATGGCTGTCTCTGACTGTGGAAGTGTAGGAGAGCCATCCTGGCTAGGAGCCATTGGCAGCCCTCTCCCCCTCCGTGAATTTTTCCAGTCCTCTTTTAAAGCTGTCCAAGTTGGTGGCCATCCCTGCCTCCTGAAAGAGAGAGTTCCACAGGTTAACTGTGTGCCGTGTGATGAAGGACCTCCTTTTCCCTGTCCTTGCTGTCTGCCATGGAGGCCAAACCAAGGCCTTCAACATTCTAGTCCACAGGTAGGCAAACTAAGGCCCGGGGGCCGGATCTGGCCCAATCGCCTTCTAAATCTGGCCTGCGGATGGTCCGGGAATCAGTGTGTTTTTACCTGAGTAGAATGTGTCCTTTTATTTAAAACGCATTTCTGGGTTATTTGTTGGGGATAGGAATTCATCATATTTCCCCCCCAAAATATAGTCCGGCCCCCCACAAGATCTGAGGGGCAGTGGACCGGCCCCCTGCTGAAAAAGTTTGCTGACCCCTGTTCTAGTGCCCCAGATCTTTGTGGCACTCCCAGGAGAGGAGTCTCTCTCTGGACTCCTGCTTTCATTAGCCTTATCGCTGCGGCCACCTTCACCCATCCATCTTTCAACCCCTGCTCCCTGGGGTCAAGGGGCTGTGATCAGGCTTGGAGTTGCAGGGGTGTGTGTGTGTGTGTGTTTGCCTGGCCTCTCCTCCTTTCTCTGCTCTCTTGAGGGGGTGCGTGAGGGTGTAACTCCTGCCCAGGAGGTACAGCCATTGCCCCCCTATCATATCTCCATCACAGGGGAATGTAAAGGTAAAGGTAAAGGGACCCCTGGCCATTAGGTCCAGTCATGACAGACTCTGGGGTTGCGGTGCTCATCTCGCTTTACTGGCCGAGGGAGCCCGTGTACAGCTTCCGGGTCATGTGGCCAGCAGGACTAAGCCGCTTCTGGTGAACCAGAGCAGCACATGGAAATGCCGTTTCCCTTCCCGCCAGAGCGGTACCTATTTATCTACTTGCACTTTGACGTGCTTTCGAACTGCTAGGTTGGCAGGAGCAGGGACCGAGCAACGGGAGCTCACCCCGTCACGGGGATTCGAACCGCCGACCTTCTGATTGGCAAGTCCTAGGCTCTGTGGTTTAACCCACAGTGCCACCCACATCCCATATCACAGGGGAATGAGTTGGAAGCAATTCTTGCCTGTGTGCGAAGCATTATCAACAGAAGCCTCTTCCAGGAGGATCCATCTTGTCTGGAGCTCCCGGGACATCCAAAGAACAGGAGAGTTTGGCATTTACACCAGAGCAGCAGGCCGCCTGCTCCAGCGTCCCGTTCTCCCCCCCCCCCCCCGTGGCCAAGGAGATGCCCTTGGAAAGCCCACAGGAAGGGCATGAAGTCAGCAAACCTCCCCTCCCTTGTTTGTCTCTCTGCAACTAGTGTCCAGAGGTAGACTATCTTGAACCATGGAGTGTCCATTTAGCTTGTCTTCGGAATTATTAATTCATGGCTAAAGATCCTTGAACAGAAAGTCCCCGGAATTTGCAACTCTGAAATGCTGAAACCACAGGGTTTTTGTTCACCATTTCAGAGCTAGAAGTTCAAAGGCCGGTGGGGGATTTGACCTTCAAACAGACTCAACAGCAGGAACAAAGTGGTACGCTTTGCTAACATTTTTTTTAAAAAAATAAACAAATAAACACCCTTCGGTTGCAGTTGCCGCAACTTGGGGCACTGAATGCCATCAGATAAAAATTATTTGTATAAAATCTGCCATGTACTCCGTCAGTTACCCTGAGTGAACCTGGAATCTAGTAAACCAGTGCTTTTTTCTAGAAAAATATGGTCCTCACACCATGAAGTTGTTACAATAAGTGCCATATTTTTAACAACAAAAGAGGAGGTGCTGGTCCTGTGTACCCCTGAGTACCTCCTGAAAAAAAGGACCGATTGTGAAAGAGGGAGCAAAGAATCTTCTCCCAGTTTTCCCCGCTTACAATGTCCTTTTCCTGTATCTCGGAGGGGTGTGTGGCACTGCCAGGGTCTCCAACTTTTGGGGACCCCTGGACACGTTTGCAAAAGGGGGAAGGAGACAGGTGTGAGCACTGTGTGTCCACCCCGAACCTTCTCCTACAGGTAACACCTGGATGCTTATTTCAAGCCTAATTTCAACTGGGGGGGGGGCAGGAAGGCATACCCTGTGGACGCCAGGGAAGACCTCTGCAAGTGACTCACAGGTGCCCTGTTGGCACATGGGCCTGCTCGTGAGGAAATTTGGAGATGATGGACGCTGTAGTCCAAAGCATATGGAGGGCACCAGATGTTGTTGTTGTTGTTTTGCATTGTTTTATTGATTGCAGTCATTCCCTGCCATTTCCCCCAAGGAGCTCCAGGTGACGTGCGTTGTTGTTGTTTAGTCGTGTCCGCCTCTTCGTGCCCCCCTGGACCAGAGCACGCCAGGCCCTCCTGTCTTCCACTGCCTCCCGCAGTTTGGTCAAACTCAGGCTGGTAGCTTCGAGAACACTGTCCCACCATCTCGTCCTCTGCCGTCCCCTTCTCCTTGTGCCCTCCATCTTTCCCAACATCAGGGTCTTTTCCAGGGAGTCTTCTCTTCTCATGAGGTGGCCAATTTATTGGAGCCTCAGCTTCAGGATCTGTTCTTCCAGTGAGCACTCAGGGCTGATAGGTTGGATCTTCTTGCAGTCCATGGGACTCTCAAGAGTCTCCTCCAGCATCAATTCTTTGGCGATCAGCCTTCTTTATGGTCCAGCTCTCACTTCCATACATCACTACTGGGAAAACCATAGCTTTTACTATACGGACCTTTGTTGGCAAGGTGATGTCTCTGCTTTTTAAGATGCTGTCTAGGTCTGTCAATGCTATTCTCCCAAGGAGCAGGCGTCTTTTAATTTCATGACTGCTGTCACCATCTGCAGTGAGTGACGTGCGTGGCTCTCCTCATTTCATCAACACAACGACCCTGCAAGGTAGATGAGGCTGAGAGGCAGCGACTGGCCCTTTCACGAAGGCACTCTCTTCTCTCACCTTCCGGCAACGCCAAAACCCCTCTTTTATCATTTCCTGAGCCAGCCCGCCAGCCCACCCCCAGTTCTCCAGCACCCACAGGTTGCCCTGCACCCAGGAAAGCGGGGGGCGACTGTGGGTGCCAAGCAGCAACGGGGCTGGGCTGGGCTGGGCTGTGAGCCTTCACCCCTCTCCCTCCGAGCTCTGTCCGGCTCCCTGCAAACCCAGAGGAAATCCACAGGGACTAGTTACCTGGCGGCTCTCCCCGCCCCCCCCCCCCCCCAAGTTGGGAAGCAAGGCGCTCCAACAGGGATGGCATGATGAGCCCCCACTCCTCCTATTGCAGCAGCAGCCGTGCTGGTGTGGCAGGCCATGTAATGGAGCCCCCCCCCCGCCGTTCAGCTCCACGGCTGTGCGAGGCGACCCCCTTTAATTGCTTTTATAGAGTGAACAATGAAACAGACTCCATCCACAACTAATGAACTCTCCTTCTCTCCCCCTCTCCCTTCCCCCCCCCGCTGGGCGGGCGGCTGCCTGCGGCCTCCCCCGAGGGGGGGGGAGAAGCTGATCTGTTTCTTTATTTACCGCTTCATTTGCGGCCAGTGACAAGGAGCGGAGCACAAAGGCGCGCAGGGGGGGGGGCAGGGGGGCAGGAGAGCTGCTTTGGGTCCTAGCGCCCAACCCTCTGGCTCTCCCCCAGCCAGGCGTGCCGGGGTCTCCCTAAGAAGGATAGAATGGTAACGTTGGAAGGGACCCCTGGGGTCATCTAGTCCAACCCCCCTCCAATGCAGGGATCTCAGCTAAAGCATCCAGGACAGGTGGCCACCCAACCTCTGCTTCAGGACCTCCAGGGAAGGAGAGGGAGTCCACCTCCTCTCGTGGGAGGCTGTTCCACTGCCCAACAGCTCTTGCCACCAGAAAGTTCTTCCTGAGGCTTAGTCAGAATCTCTTGTAACCTGAAGCCGCTGGTTTGAGTCCTGAGCTCCAGAGCAGGAGAAAACAAGCTTGCTCCATCTTCCAGGTGACAGCCATCTCAATAAAAAAATTCCTTCCAGTAGATCCTTAAAAGGTAGAGGGACCCCATACCATTTGGTCCAGTCACGGCCGACTCTTGGATTGCCGTGCTCATCTTGCTTTACTGGCCGAGGGAGCCGGCGTACAGCTTCCGGGTCATGTGGCCAGCAGGACTAAGCCGCTTCTGGCGAACCAGAGCAGCGCACAGAAACACTGTTTACCCTCCCGCCGGAGCGGTACCTATTTATCTACTTGCACTTTGACGCGCTTTTGAACTGCTAGGTTGGCAGGAGCAGGGACTGAGCAACGGGAGCTCACCCCATCGCGGGGATTTGAACCGCTGACCTTCTGTTCGGAAAGTCCTAGGCTCTGCGGTTTAACCCACAGTGCCACCTGTGTCCCTTTCCAGTAGCACCTTAGAGACCATCTAAGTTCGTTATTGGTATGAGCTTTCGTGTGCATGCACGAAATATCTGAAGAAGGTATCTGAAGAAGTGTGCATACACACGAAAGCTCATACCAATAACAAACTTAGTTTGTCTCTAAGGTGCTACTGGAAGGATTTTTTTTATTTTGTTTCGACTACGGCAGACCAACATGGCTACCTACCTGTAACTAGAGCCATCTCAATGTCTTTTTTTTGGGGGGGGTGTTTCCCCCAGGTCTGCCTCCAGGCCATCTCAAACCTCTGCCCTGCCCCTTGCAGAATGCCCCACCCAAGGGCCAGAAAGGAGGCTGCGGGGGGCGGGGTCCCCAATTATCTCAAGGGCTGCCACATGGAAGATGGTGCATGCTTGTTCCCTCAATGCTCCTGCACTTGCCCTCAGAGGGATCCGGCCTGGCAGAGCCATGGCAACCTCCGGGGGAGGCTGGGGGCAGGAGGACAGGCCAGTGGGAACAAGAGGTCGGTGTACCTGGGCACACCTGGCCACAGGGCCCTTTCCATCCTGTGGGATGTGAAACACAAGAGCAGTTAAGTACAACATTCCTAGAGTGAACATGTTTACACATGGGGAGGAATGTTTGTCCAGCCAGTAGGTAAACTTCCTGTTTCCTTCTGGGCTGGGACAGACTTCCTCTGCATGTGATTAGAAGTGGGTGTGGCCTCACCTGTGCAGGTAACAACAAAAGCACAGGGCAGAGCAGCCATCTCTCTCTCTTTTGACTACATGCATCGAAGAAGCAACATCTGCTTAGAGGACAAAGGGACTGTCTTCTTATGAGAAGGTGTATGTTACTTTTCGAAGCCAAGTCTGCCTTCTGGGATCCGATTGTGAACAGAATGATGTGTGAGTAAACCTTTTTATACTTTTATAGAAGACTGTGTCGTGTCTTATATTTTATGAGGGAATAAGGGGAAAATACCAGAACAGTTATTCTAGAGGTTTTAGTGAGCCTGAGCAAACACATCTGCTGCAAGTTTAAAAAGGGGAATGTTACTCTGCTAAATTGTGAACTTGTTTACACAAGTTGGAAAGGCTTTAATCAGACTATATATCCTCTCCTGCATCCCTGAACATTCCCACACATCCTCTGCCGCCTCTGCTGAACTAAGACCAAGTTGGCCCAGCCTGAGCCCCTCTCTCCAGTAGCTGCAGCTCTGGTGGGAGCCCAGCTGACTCCGCCCTCGGTGGGACATCTCCTGACCTGGAAGAAGGTGCTGGCACTCAGCACCTCCCCTGGCCCCCCAGCAGCTGATTTCGCAGAGGGTGACCTCTTCTTCCTGCCTGCTGGCAACCTGAGCTGCTGTTGCTTCTGGGACAGGCAGTGTGTGTGTGTGTGTGTGTCCTTGGCATTTGAAAGCCAGAGCTTTTGCTCAGAGGAGGGTGGTCTTCCATTTCGGGGGCACAGGCATGTCAGGGACCGGGGGGGGGGGGGGGGACTGTGAGCCAGCTGGCCCGGCTTCCCCTTACCCCCGCCCCGTAGTTGCAGCGGCCTTTCTGAAATGTTCCAGCCCAGGGTTAATCCGTCACACAGAACGGAGAATAAAAATGCAGGCTTGCACCTAAGAGACTCTCCCGTTCGTTCGTTGGCTGTGGCAGGCTGCTGACTCCATCAGATGCACTAAGAACCGTATCCTTTCCTTCCTTGCTTGCATTTGCAACTCTCTCTCATCACACACACCTTTTAAAATAAGCTTTTGGGTCCTCTCTGGTGATGAGGTGAAGGGGGCAGGGGCTAGAGCCATTCTGGAAAGTCTGCAAAACTGCCTCCCGTTCCAATCTGATGGGTTGTTTTTTTTTTTTTTTTTTTTTTTTTGCAGGTGTATTTCCTGCAACATGTCATTGACGCAAATTCCTGGTGGATTTGCGCTGGGCCGCCTACACGGCATTCTATTATTTTCTATTTTTTGATATTTCCTCATTGCTACTCCCCACATGCACCTCCTTGGCCGCTTAGATCTGTAGAACTGGCTCTGCTACAGGTAATTTGTAAGAAAGCAATATTTTAGTGTGGTAGCACATGCACTCTGGAACTCTCTGTCTACTGACATCAGCAAGCATGGTCCATGGCCAGGGATGATGGGAGTTTAGCAACCTCTGGAGGGCCAAAAGTTCCCCACACCTTCTGCAAATCTTCATTTTCTTTATACTTTTCTTTTTTCAAGCTGTGTTGGGACAGTCTCACCTCCAGGCTTTTCTAGTAAGGAGTCAGGCTGCCTTCTGCTGCCCTCGGCCCACAGGTCCTACATGGTAAGGGCTGTTCTTTCTGCCCTCCCCAATTCTGCTGCCTTCGTTGGCCCGTCACTCAAGGGGGTTTGTGCAGCATAAAAGCACCATGCGAAAGGCTCACAATTTTCATGCCACATTTTCCGCCCAAGCTTAACATTTTCAAATTACAGTAGACTCGCAACTTACACACATTTAATTTGTGCAAATTCAGCTCTTTGCACTTGGCTGAAAAACTAAAAAAGAAAGAAAGGGTGGGCGTGCAGGGGGTAACATCACCCATTCTACCTGCCCTTGCACTCACCTTGGGAGAGCATCCTGAGGTGCAGGGAGGCTCTACAAATTTTTGGCTTTATGTGCTATCCCTGGACCATAAGTTGAGAGTTGACTGCGTTTGCAATAGTGGCTGGTCACTGTGGAAAATGGGAGACTGGACTAGGTAACCAGCCTTTGATCTGACCCAGAAGGCTCTTCTAATCATAGAATCATAGAACTGTAGAGGTGGAAAGGATCCCCCAAAGGTCATCTAGCTCAACCTTCTGCAATGCAGGAATCTCAACTAAAACATCCATGGCTGATGGCCATCCAACCTCTGCTTAAAAACCTCCAAGGAAGGAGAGTCCAGCACCTCCACAGGAAGTCCAGTCTGCTGTTCTTACATTTACAAAGTTCTTCCTAATGTTTAGTCGGAATCTCCTTTCCTGCAACTTGAAGCCATTGGTTTGAGTCCTACCCTCTAGAAGAGGAGAAAACAAGCTTGCTGCATCTTCCATGTGACAGCTCTGGGGATATTTGAAGGTGGCTATAATATCTCCTCTCATCCTCCTCTTTTCCAGGCTGAACATCCCCAGCTCCTTCAACCATTCCTCATCAGGCTTGGTTTCCAGACCCTTGATCATCTTGGTCACCCTCCGCTGCACACCTTCCAGCTTGTCAACGTCCTTCTTAAATTGTGGTGCCCAGAACAGGACACCACAATTGATAACTCTTGTCTTGCTTTAAAGCTCTGGTTTTCCCAGTAGTGATGTATGGAAGTGAGAGCTGGACCATAAAGAAGGCTGATCGCTGAAGAATGGATGCTTTTGAATTCTGGAGCTGGAGGAGACTCTTGAGAGTCCCATGGACTGCAAGAAGATCCAACCTCTCCATTCTGAAGGAAACCAGCCCTGAGTGCTCACTGGAAGGACAGATCCTGAAGCTGAGGCTCCAATACTTTGGCTACCTCATGAGAAGAGAAGACTCCCTGGAAAAGACGCTGATGTTGGGAAAGATGGAGGGCAGAAGGAGAAGGGGACGATGGAGGACGAGATGGTTGGACAGTGTTCTCGAAGCGACCAGCATGAGTTTGACCAAACTGCGGGAGGCAGTGGAAGACAGGAGGGCCTGGCGTGCTCTGGTCCAGAGGCGGACACGACTAAACAAGTAAACAACAACAACAGTACTTAACCCTATCTTTATTTATTTATTCATCATAATATTGAATTTATTCTGTGTTTGCCAAGTTTTTGAATTTTGCAATTTCTGAATTTCTGAATTTTTTATTTGTATTTCCAATGCACTGCATTTTAATGTTTTGAATGTTTCCTGTAAGGCACTTTGGGCACAGCTCATTGTGGGAAAGCAGCATGCAGGTAAACTCAATCAATCAATCAATCAATCAATCAATCAATCAATCAATGGAGACAGAGCAGAGGACAGGAGGCAGGGCCCTGTGATCTTAGCATTGCTCTGTATCTTGTAGCTCCCTTCCCCACCAAGGGTTCTTCAGTATTTTCTCCACGATCAGAAGTGTCAGAAACTTGCTCCCTGTTTTTGCAAACGAAAAGCTAAGTTTCCCTGGAAGCCAAATCCTGTGGCAGATCCCGAACCCCACACGTGCGCTGCAGGGACATGAAATATGTGTGACCGGAGCTTGTTTGTGTGTGTGAGCAGAATGGCGCACGGACTGGCGTGTTCCTCCGGTGCAAAAGGGATGCCCCAAGCAGGTGTGGGGAGAAAGTGAGCAGACAGCACAGCAGGAGGGGGGAGCCGGAGCAATTAAACTGATTAACGACGGCAACATCTGATGTGTGACGAGGCAGAGTGGGACAGGCCCTGCCATCGGGGCGCAGCACCCCCCCCCAACCGCCTGCCTGCCCTGGTTCGCATGCAGAACTGCAAAGCTGGCAAAGTCAGGCAAGGCTGCAATGATGCCACCTGGAGCTGGGAAGAGGACTCTGGAAATCCTGCGGTGGAAAAGGGGAAGCAGGCAGGCAGGAAGCCAGGCTGGGCAGGTTCCAAGAGGTTCTTGGAGGGGGGCTCTCTTAAAATCCCAGAAGTGTAGGAGGGTACCCTAAAGGCCATCCATCCCAACCCTCTGCAAAAACACCCATGACAAATCTGACCTCTGGAAGGAGAGTCCACCGCCTTCCGAGCAAGTCCATTCGACTTCTTTAGCAATTGTGGGCTGGGGTGCATGTCTGTCTGTGTCTGGGGAGGGTGCAAAAAGTTTATTCCTTCAGCTGCTGCGTTGTCCACTGCCTTGGCCACACCTTCTGCTGGTGGGGAGGAGAGAGGCAGGGAGCATTTGGGGGAGGAAGGGGAGAGGGAAAGTTGCCCACCTTTGAGTCCTCTAATGGCCCCTCGGGAAAATCATAGAATGGAATTTTAGAGTTAGAAGGGACACCCAAGGGCCATCTAGTCCTACCCCCTGCAATGCAGGAATCACAGCTGAGCGTGTGGAGCCTTGCGCTCGGGCGCATCACCCAGCATGTGTGTCAGGTGTGCATGCAGGAGCCAGGCCCTGTGACCAACAGGACTCTGCAGGACTGGGGCCTTCCTAAGTTTGCTATGAAAAGGCAAGGCGCGGCCGCACAGGTGAGGTGACTTGGTAACTCACAGCACCTGGTGGCAAGAGCAGGGAAGGGATATAAGGTCAGCAGTTCCCTTCGGCTCTTTGCCACAGCAACACGTTCCCTGCTTTGCTGCGTTTGACGCCTTGCTTCTTGATCCTCGGACGCTTGACTTCGTGACTCTTTGCTTCCTGACCCTCGGACCCTCGGCTTCTTGACTCCCAGCTCTCTCTCCTTGGACTCTTGGCTTCCTGACTCCTGGCTTCTGGACCCCCGTTCCTGCTCCCACCCTGCCATCTTGTCCCTGGTCCCAACGTCCCCTGCTGGGACTTCGATCGCCCGTGAACCAGACCGTGTCAATGTGTTCATGCTCTTGGCCCTGCAGTCTCCTCGGCCACCCTCTGCTTTCAACCCCAGCGACTTTTTAAAGACTCCATGCTCCCTTGGACTTGGGGATCAGACTATTTCGGGGTTTGATTTTTATTTCATTTATGCTGATGAAGCTCTGTGAAGCTGCACGTACATTTGCAGCACTTTAATAATAATCAAAATATTAGAGATTGAATTTATTTTTGGCAAACGGTTTCCATGACATGATATCTAGCATGATGTCTCATCCTCTAAACTTTTGGAACAATAGAAATTTAATCTTCTTTTTCCTGTCATTGCACACTCTTCTTCATACCTGCAATGGGGTAGGATCTTTGTGAACTTTCCTCCAGGGAGCACACTCCATTTGGAACTGGACTATTGACTTTTGTAACTTTTAAAGGTTGTTGTCTGTCTGGTTTTCACCACTGTATCTGTTGAATCCTGGCAAGACTTTTAAGTGGGTAAACCTTGTATATTGTCTTGTTTACTTAAACAGACTGGGATGATTTATTTGTTAAGAGGGAAAAAGGGAGACAAGACCATCCAAGCTGGCCTAATCATCCTTGGATATCATAATTGTTCTAGAAGGTTATACAACCTTGTCTCTAAAAAAGCTTCTAAAGATAAACTGTATTTTGTGTTATAAATCAAGCACTGCTAGGAGTTGTTTCTTTTCACTTTCCAATGTATTAAAGGACCCCTGGACAGTTGAGTCCATTCAAAGGCGACTCTGGGGTTGCGGCGCTCATCTTGCTTTACTGGCCGAGGGAGCCGGTGTACAGCATCCGGGTCATGTGGCCAGCATGACTAAGCCGCTTCTGGTGAACCAGAGCAGCGCACGGAAACGCCGTTTACCTTCCTGCTGGAATGGTACCTATTTATCTACTTGCACTTTGACGTGCTTTCAAACTGCCAGGTTGGCAGGAACAAGGACCAAGCAACGGGAGCTCACCCCGTCGCAGGGATTTGAACCACCGATCTTCTGATCGGCAAGCCCTAGGCTCTGTGGTTTAACCCACAGCGCCACCCGTGTCCCTTCCAATGTATTACTTATCAACAAGAAAAACTTGGTGTGGCACAAGGAAATTTTTCTCTGGCCAAGAAAGAAGTTTGAAAACCATTGTGTTAAAGGGTCACTCAGTGGAAAGAAAGGATATAATCCGATTCTTTCAGATCCCAAACAAATTTCCTTCCGAAAAACATTTGCTTGCCTAGGGGAGTCAGGAACACAGGAATACAGTGCTACGTCAGGTTAAGAAGTTAATTCATTCCGGAGGTCTGTTCTTAACCTGAAACTGTTCTTAACCTGAAGCACCACTTTAGCTGATGGGGCTTCCTGCTGCCGCTGCGCCACCACTGGACAATTTCTCTTCTCATCCTGAAGCAAAGTTCTTAACCTGAGGTTAAGCGGAGTCTGGGTTAGCGGAGTCTGTAACCTGAAGCGTATGTAACCCAAAGCGTATGTAAGCTGAGGTACCACTGTAACACACAAGCTTGTTTTGGAGGCCAGGGCAGACCCCTGCGATATGAAGCTGTGTCCGTTTCCTTCAGGGATCTCAACAAACTGGGAACATTGGAAGAGACCTGCTGGCTCAGACCAAGGCCAGCCTAACTAGTTCAGTCTCCTGTTTCCAACAGTGGACAGCCAGCTCCGCACACCCTCCACTCCAAAGATGACAAGGAAACGGACAGCCGTCTTCGCTTTCGCCCTGGAAAGTAGTATAGAGGAAGAAGAGAAAAGGTATCTTATTTCTGGGCAGCTTTGAGTCGCACGGAAGACGGAGCAAGTTCGTTTTCTGCTGTTCCAGAAGGGAGGACCCAAACCAATGGATCCAAAGGACAAGAAAGGTGATTCTGACTCGACATTCAGAATGACATTCTGAGGTTGAGAGATGCTCAACAGTGGAACGGACAACCTCGGAAGGTGGTGGTTTCTCCTCTGCTGGAGGTTTCTAAACGGAGGTTGGATGGCTATCTGTTAGGGATGCTTTGGCCGTGGTTCCTGCATGGCAGGGGGTTGGATTAGATGACCTTTGGGAACCCTTCCAATTCCAGGGATCTATCATCGCATTTTAGCTGCTCAGCAACCAGGTTTGATGGCTCTGGTTTTAGGGGCTGGAGGTGTCGCTCCGGCTCCTGCCCACCTGTTGGGCGAAATCCCACCCTTCTAAGGTCTCATCTATATAAATCATATGTTCATAAATCTACAAGGCAAACACATACATAAGTACAGTGGTACCTCGGGTTACATACGCTTCAGGTTACATACTCCGCTAACCCAGAAATAGTACCTCGGGTTAAGAACTTTGCTTCAGGATGAGAACAGAAATCGTGCTCCGCCGGCGCGGCAGCAGCGGGAGGCCCCATTAGCTAAAGTGTTGCTTCAGGTTAAGAACAGTTTCAGGTTAAGAACAGACCTGCAGAACAAATTAAATACTTAACCCGAGGTACCACTGTATATAAACCACAGGTCTGAAATAGCACAGGAGAGCCATCCTAAAGCCATTCTGACTCTCCCAAATTGACCTCAAATATTTCTCTGCAAGGAGAAATGAAATGGGAAAGTCTCACCATTGTCTTTTGCTTACAAATCCTGTCTTAAGGGCGAATTTGTGTATGAATAGGGTGAGCCTGTGACCTGGATTCAGGAACTAAACTATTAACCCTCACAAAAGAATGGCCAGGCTGCCCAGGTAAGGCTATCAGTGGCCATTATCAGGTATCCTGGCAGACAGGATTTCTGCTGTAGACCGCTTCTTCTGTGATGTATGTACGATGTATTGGGGGGTGGTCTTGAGCTACAGGGTGGGCAATTTCAAAAGTCTATATAAGGCCTTGCACACCATTGTTCTGGGTTCCTCCTCCCTCCTGCGTGTGGTGAGTGAGGACCCTGTTGCAACAGTTCAATAAAGATCAGGCTTACTAGCTGCTTTGCTTCTCAGTATTCTCTGCTTGGCCTCTGTTATTTTCTCCTACTGATAGAAAACCCACTTAAGGACTCTATAGGGGCTCTTGGTACCCCATAAGGGAAAAGGAGCAGTATTTTCTTATAACAGTCACATTCTGAACTGAGCCCACAATCCGAGGCAGGGGGCTTTCCCCAGCTTTCCCCACCGCACCCCAAGCCTCCCCTCTTTATGCCCTGCCCCCCAACCCTTGCCTTTTTCAGTGTCTTCCTTTTTTTGGGGGGGGTGCGCAAGCGGGCAGAAGAAGGGGAGGCTTAGGGAAGGAGGGTGAGGCTGGCACCGCTCAGGGAACAATGCACCGGCCCACGCAGGGGAGCCAGGAAGATGCGGGCAAGGAGGGGGTGATGAAGATGGGAGCTGGCAGCCGTGCTGAAGGAGGAGGCTAATGAGGGCCTGAAACATCTGTTGGGCCTGGCAGGCACCTGCCAAGATTCCTGCACAACACGCACCCCCCGCCACCTGCCACCTGGCCACCTCTCCCTTGCCCACTGGGCAGCTGCCCCCGTGGTCACTTGCAGATCGCCAGGCACACCACTCGTGGATGGGGATGGGGGCAAGGTTGGCTCCTAAGTCCACAGGGCTCAGCCTGCCTTCTTGGGCTGCAAGATCCTTCCTGTGGGTGCAGGTGGGGGTGCCTAAGCTGCAAGTCCCCCCAAAGCCCCACAGTCTGGGGGGAGGGGAAAGGGTGTCCTGCTATAGGGAAGAAGAGGCTCAGTGGGAGAGTATTTGTTTGCTTGTTGTATTCGTTGCAGCTTTTTTCATCCAGGGAACTTGAGGGGGCATCTGTGGTTCTCTGCCTCCTCATTCAGTGTGGTGTAGTGGTTAAGAGTGATAGACTCGCAATCTGGGGAACCGGGTTCGCGTCTCCGCTCCTCCACCTGCAGCCGCTGGGTGACCTTGGGCTAGTCACACTTCTTTGAAGTCTCTCAGCCCCACTCACCTCACAGAGGAAGGGAAAGGAGAATGTTAGCCGCTTTGAGACTCCTTAAAGGGAGTGAAAGGCGGGATATCAAATCCAAACTCTTCTTCTTCTTCTTCTTCTTCTTCTTCTTCTTCTTCTTCTTCTTCTTCATTCAGTCTCCACAACGACCCTGTGAGGTGGCTGAGAGGCAGTGACTGGTCCAATGTCACCCAGCAGGGGGTGGGGGATTGGAACCCTGGTCTCCCAGGTCCCAGGGATGCGGGTGACGCTGTGGGTTAAACAGCCGAGCCCAGGGCTTGCAGATCAGAAGGTCAGTGGTTCGAATCCCCTCAATGACGGGGTGAGCTCCCGTTGCTCAGTCCCAGCTCCTGCCCACCTAGCAGTTTGAAAGCATATCAAAGTGCAAGTAGATAAATAGGTACCGCTGCGGCGGGAAGGTAAAGGGCATTTCCGTGCACTGCTCTGGTTTGCCAGAAGCGGCTTAGTCCTGCTGGCCACATGACCTGGAAGCTGTACGCCGGCTCCCTTGGCCAATAAAACGAGATGAGCACCGCAACCCCAGAGTCGGCCATTACTAGACCTAACGGTCAGGGGTCCCTTTACCTTTACCTCCCAGGTCCCAGCCCAACACTCTAACCAGGACACTACACCGGCTCTCAGCTCTGCAATGCAAATGTTCCTAGTGTTAGGATGTGACTAGATGCTAGGAGAGGATATACCATATTTATTAGATATTATCCTTCCTTCCTTCCTTCCTTCCTTCCTTCCTTCCTTCCTTCCTTCC
>JAXCMG010000020.1:35362946-35430102 GCA_034642415.1 Podarcis siculus | reverse complement strand
TCCTTCCTTCCTTCCTTCCTTCCTTCCTTCCTTCCTTCCTTCCTTCCTTCCTTCCTTCCTTCCTACCTTTTGTGAGTTCAGCAGTGTGCATCCCCTTTGCATCTTAAAGGGAAAGCTTTGATAGACTAATAATAATAATAATTTTTATTTATACCCCGCCCTCCCCAGCCAAGACCGGGCTCAGGGCGGCTAACACCAGGTATAAAAACAATTGATTAAAATACAACTTTAAAACAAGATTAAAATACAACATTAAAATGCAGCCACATTTCAGCAGAAACTCAAAAACTTTTTTGGGGATGAAAATGTCAAGTCTTCACCAAGGCTAACTACCCAGACTGGTCCTACGTGGGCCAGAAAAAAGCCAGGGAAGTCCCCAAATAGGAGTTCCATCACAGAAGGAGAAAGGGGAAGAGGATCAAGTTGATTCCAAGCCAAAGGCCAGGTGGAACAACTCTGTCTTACAGGCCTGCGGAAAGAAATCAGATCCTGCAGGGCCCTGGTCTCATGAGACAGAGCATTCCACCAGGCTGGGGCCAGTGCTGAAAAGGCCCTGGCTCTGGTTGAGGCTAATCTGACTTCCTTAGGGCCCGGGACCTCTAGGGTGTTACCATTTATGGACCTTAAGGTCCCCCGCGGGGCAGACTGGGAGAGGCGGTCCCGTAGGTGTGAAGGTCCTAGTCCTAGTCTTTTAGCTCAAGCCATCCAGTGTGCTTTAAGGCAGATTCTCCTAGTGTTTCCTCCTTTCCTCCCCGTTAAAACAAGAATCATACAAACAGTCTTGCAAAAAGTAAAATTAACATTTACCCATTCGGAATACTTGTTGAAGAGTAACAGAAAAAGCAGCTTTGTTCAGGCAGGCTTAACAGGGTAATTCAGTTGCAAAGCCACACTTAAGTCTAGCTTTAGATGGATCCTCAGCTTGGAGCTCAGATGTTCTCCCATGGCTGGCAGAGAGGAAAGGGATGGAAAGAGAGGAACAGGGTGGGCCCAGGCAGGTAGTAGAATAGATAGCTATGTCAAGGCACAGAGGGAGGGCTTGGAACACAAGAACACCAGAAGGTCCTGGATCAGGCCAGCAGCCCATCTAGTCCAACCAGATGCCTCTGTGAAACCTCCAAACGGAATTTGAACACAGCACTCTCCCCTCCTGTCTTTTCCAGCAACTGGTCATCAGAACCATTGCTCCCTCTAATCCTGTTGGTGGCCTCTTAAGCGAGGGAGTTCCAGCATTTGACTCTGCGCTGTGTGACTAAGTCCGTCCTTCTTTCTGCCCTTGATCTTTCAACCTGGCTTTTCAGGTGCTCCCCACCCCCTCCACCCCCACACAGCTCAGGGCCAAAGCAGCCCTCATTAGCAAGGAAACAGCTGGGCTGGTGTCTGAGCCCAGAGGAGCCAACCTGTAGGCTGGGGGAGAAGCTGGTTGCTGCACAGACTTGCTGAGGCCCCGGGGGGCTGGGGCTGCGCTTTCCGGGGCCTCCTGCCTCTCTCCAGCGGCTCAGCGGAAGGGAATCCTGCTTCCTTTTGCACAGGTGGGAATCTTTGCCAGAGTTGGTTTCTTTTGCAGGAAGAGTGTGGGAATGTTCAGGGATGCAGGAGAGGATATATTGCTTGATTAAAGCCTTTCCAACTTGTGTAAACAAGTTCACAATTTAGCAGAGTAACATTCCCCTTTTTAAACTTGCAGCGGATGCGTTTGCTCAGGCTCGCTAAAGCCTCTATAATAACTGTTCTGGTATTTTCCCCTTATTCCCTCATAAAAGATAAGACACGACACAGTCTTCTATAAAAGTATAAAAAGAGTTTACTCACTCACATTCTGCTCACAATTGGATCCCAGAAGGCAGACCTAGCTTAGAAACATAAACATGGAAACTTCTGCGCATGCCCGTGATGTCATTTTGAGCATCTGCACATGCGCAAGTGGCAAAACCTGGAAGTAATGTGCTCCGTTACTTCCGGGTTGCCACAGAGCGCAACCTGAAAATGCTTAACCTGAAGCGTATTCATCCTGAGGTATGACTGTACTTGACTGCTCTTGTGTTTCACATCCCACATCCCTCCCTGTGTTTTCACGCTTCATCATTTCCTTCTCCCCGGTGGCTCTTCCCTCTTTCTATTGCCTTTTCCACCATCAAAAAATTGACTGTAAGTTCCTTGGGGCAGGGACCTATTTTTTCTTTCTCTTTTTCTTCTGCAAGGTGCTAGGTATCACAACAGCAATGACAGCACCAATAGCAGACTTGTCTCTCCAAGGTCATGAGGGAAGCCCACCCACCCACTCTTGGTGCCAGCCCCCCAGTCCCACCCCCAGACCCCTCCCCTTTCTCTCTGCGCCTCCTTCCTGAGTCAGGCAGGGGCCTCTGCTATCACGCAGACTCAGCCAGGGGGCCAGAAGCCCCTTCCTCCCCCCTTCTCCTTGCCCAGGAATCTCCCATCAAAGCCCTTCCTCGCTAATTCCCTCTGCCCCCCTCCCAGCCCCACTAATCAGGCTTAGGCAGGGCATACGCAACCTTATCTGGGGCAGCCAGGCCAGGGGGAGCCAGCCGGGCCAGGCTGATACCAGAAAGGCAATCAGGAGGAGAGGAGTGGAGCCAAGGCCATGCCGCTCTGCCCCCCTCCCAGCCCCCCAACCCTTGCTTTGCACGCTCTCTCCAAGGACTCCCTACTCGAGATCAGCAAACACAAGATTCATTAGCCTTTTATCCACTCCTCTGTACTCAGCAGCTGAAAGGGGGGGGGAGGCGTTGGGAGGGGTGGGCTTCCCCCACCCTGTCAATGAAGGCTGGTGGGCGGGGGGGGGGTCTGCCTGAGTCATTCCGACACCCCCTTCCCCACACGCAAGTGCCCTCCTTCCACGATCTTGCATCCTGCCTCCAGCATCCTATGCAGGGAGCGTGCATGGGGTGGGGTGGGGGTGTTAGTTGTGGGTCACGGGGGGGGGGAGTTGACGCTCCTGCCCCCCTCTTGCCCCTGCCCCCAGCTCTGACAATGGTCTCCTCCGCAGGCCTCTTGTGGGCTAATGGCGAGGGCCTTTTCACGCTGGGAGGGAGCAGGTGGGGGAAGCGGCTTTTCAGAGGGAAGAAGGGGGGATTCTGTGGGCCTCGGGGGGGGGGGGGGGGGGGGGGGGGGGGGGGCGGTTTTGCTGAAGCATCCTCGACATTGCTTTGTTCTCCAGTCTCCTGCCGGCCAGGATTTGGCAGGCGATGCTCCACTGGCCTAAAGGAACTGTTGAGTTGCCCTCATCCTTCAGCCAGGGAGGGAGTGATGGTGGGCTCAGGCAGTCCTCCTCCAGTAAGTAGGGACTGAGACTGGAGAGCTTGCAGCTGTGCAAACCCATAGGATGTGCTGCAGAACTCAGATCTCATCCCTGAATGCCATGCTAATTAATCTGGACTAACTACTGCCTTTTGCAGTGGAAGACAGGAGTACCTGGCGTGCTCTGGTCCAGGGGGTCACGAAGAGGAGGACACGACTAAACAACTAAACAACAACAACAAACTACTGCCCTAAAGGACGCGGGTGGCGCTGTGGGTTAAATCACAGAGCCTAGGACTTGCTGATCAGAAGGTTGGCAGTTCGAATCCCATTGCTCAGTCCCTGCTCCTGCCAACCTAGCAGTTCAAAAGCACGTCAAAGTGCAAGTAGATAAATAGGTACCACTCCAGCCGTCTCATTCAGGACAGGAGACGTCGAAAGCCCAGAGGAACTGAATGCTCCACCACATGTGGAGCCTTGAGAGCAGCCTTCCTTGGCCTGGTCTCCCTCCAGATGTTTTGGACGGCAACCACTCACATCAGCACCAGCATCACATGACCATGTTAGAATCATAGGATCATAGAATTGTAGAGTTGGAGGGGGGAATCTAGTCCACCCCCTGCAATGCAGGAATCTCAGCTGTCTGGGGCTGCTGGGGGTGTATAATTCAAAGCACCAGGAGGGCACCAAGTTGGGGGTGGCTCTGCAAGCCTCTTAGAAGGCATGCTCCACCACCAATCAGCTGATTGACACTGGAAGTCTGCCTTCAGAGGAAGCTTCTGTGGCCGCCCATCAGCTGATCAGAAGCTACAGGGAGCTCCTTTGAACTCTGGCAGGTGTCAATCACCTGATGTCATTATTACCTCTGGGGATGGAAAGGTGGGTGGTCCTGCCCACTAGTTAAAGTTGGCCCATGGAGGGTGCAGGGCTAAAGGATCTGGCCTGCTGACTCGATCTAGTTCCCCAGCCCTGCTTCGAAGGAATTCACTGCCTGCCCCCTGATCTGAGGCAAGACAACCTATGGGGCAAGCCCTATCATTGGGCAGAGCAAAGCTGTTGCTTCAGGCAGCAGAGGGGTTTGAGCTGTCATGGAAGGGCAGCGAATGGTTACTTATTACACAGTGAGATTTTCTGCCCCAGATTCCAAACTAACTTGGCCAGCCTCATTGTGAACCCTAAGCCTTGGTGGATGGATTTAGATGATTACGAGTGGATGTTGTTGTTGTTGTTTAGTCGTTTGGTCGTGTCCGCCTCTTCGTGACCCCCTGGACCAGAGCACGCCAGGCCCTCCTGTCTTCCACTGCCTCCCGCAGTTTGGTCAAACTCATGCTGGTAGCTTCAAGAACACTGTCCCACCATCTCGTCCTCCGTCGTCCCCTTCTCCTTGTGCCCTCCATCTTTCCCAACATCAGGGTCTTTTCCAGGGAGTCTTCTCTTCTCATGAGGTGGCCAACGTCTTGGAGCCTCAGCTTCAGGATCTGTCCTTCCAGTGAGCACTCAGGGCTGATTTCCTTCAGAATGGAGAGGTTTGATCTTCTTGGAGTCCATGGGACTCTCAAGAGTCTCCTCCAGCACCAGAATTCAAAAGCATCAATTCTTCGGCGATCAGTCTTCTTTATGGTCCTTCTTTATTAACTATCCTTCCTCTTTTATGTAAATACCTATTTCAGCAGGGTAAGTTCACCATCAGTGTGCAGCTTACCTCTAGAAGTTTAGGACAGGTTTGCATAAACCTCTAGAACTAGGATGATACTTAATGATGAACTATTAGGACATCTCAGAACCTTGATGGACGGAGGCCTCCACTGGAGCTGTATGGGGTCCTCCTGTGTCCCTGGTGGTCTCCTCCCTTCTCCCTCTCCCTCTCCCTGCGTTGCTCAGGTGCCCTTCCTTCTTCTCAGCAGCAACGCTCTGCATCCAGGCAGGGACCCCCTCTTTCCACCCGCCTGCCGCCGGCTACCTGTTTGGGAGTCTGGCAGCCCCCCGGGGCTGGTAGCTGTGAGGGCAGGCTGTCTGTGTTGCACGGGCAATTACGGCTGGGGGATAGGAAGGGCTCAGTATCGCAGCTGACAGCGGCCAAGGGCCCCCCCGGGGAAATGAGGGCGATGGGTCCGCGAGGGCCCTTGGCTAATTAAAGGTGGGGAGGCGCATGTGGGAAGAGGCCTGGCTGGCGCTGGGGCCTGATAGCGAGTCAACACACACATCTGCTCCACGCCAGCTCAGGGCAGGGCGATAAATCACAGCAGTGCCACCCCCCCCCGCTCCACTCCCCTGCACCCAGCCTGGCCTGGAGCAGCCCCCTCCTCCGCTCCCCACACCCGCCCAGCCTTGCCTGCCAAAGGGGCACATGTGTTTGGAGATCCTTTGCCATTAAGGGAGAGGGAATTGGCAGGGGAGACGGGTTTAGAGAACATTAACCAAGCTGCCACATGTGCTTTTCAGTTGATTATCCTCCAATTAGTCCTGCAGGCGGGGGCTGCCCGCTGCCAGCTCCGCAGTCATGCAACACTGGAGGAACCCGGACGGACGGCCACCCAAGGCCCCCCCCCCTTGTGCAAGGTGCGGGGACGGCTTGCATGTGGTGAGACCTCACTGGACTCCCATGAAACTTCCTCCTCCTCTTGGCTGCACGTCCCCCAAACTGAAGTGGAAATGGTTTGCCTCCAGGAGAGAAGTCTCTCAGGGCGGATGAGTGAGAAAGAGACAGGTTGGCTGCGGCTCGTGAAGTTAAGGTGTGGGGCACAGAATGGCCAGTCGGTCAGAGGGTGGGTGCATAGAAGGTGTCCACCTGAATAGGCACCCCTAGGTCTGCGTATGGAAGCGCAACTGGGCACGTGAATGGAATGGCCTGCAAATCATACGATACGATACGATACAATACGATACAATAATCTTTATTGTCATTGTCCCATACAGAACAACGAAATTGAAAAAATCTACATCAGACATTCAAAAACCCACAAGCCAGCTATCCCAGCCTGGTTAGCCCCTAAAAACTCTGATACCCCATAATTAAATACAATATAGTCCCATAGAGACTGCCTTACGCTGTGTTTAAAACCAAAAATTGCATTTGGATAGAAACTGTTTCTCAGGCGGCTAGTCCTGTTCTTTATAACCCTGGACTTTCTTCCAGAAGGCAGAAGGTGAAAGAGATCATTTCCGGGGTGCACACTATCCTGCGCTATCTCTGCAGCTTCCTTATGGCACCTGGAAGCACAGATTTGATCCAAGGTGGGAAGAGTGCACCCAATTATTCTCTCTGCAGTCTTTACAACCATGGATAGCATTGTTTTTCCCCTGACTGTGCAGCTCCCAAACCACACACACAGACCATTAGTTAATACACTCTCAACAGTACAATGGTAAAATGCCATCAACAGGTCCTGAATGAACCCTAAGAGCTGTTTGATGGTGGAGGTTTTTAAAAAACAGGGTTCTTTAGCTGTGATCACAGGGGATTGGACCAGATGATCCCTTGGGGTACCTTCCAATTCTGGAATTCGATGTCTCCGTGAAAATTGTGCAAGGAATGGTGCAGATGAACTCCCAGTGAAGCCCTCTGCCCTGGCTCTCTGCCCTTCCCCAGGCAACTTCAGCTTGCATGCATCTTGCCAGGCCAGCTGCCCACGGTTCCCGCTCCTCCTTGGCCCAGCTGCTGGCACCCATGTGACGTGCAAGGCCATGGCTTGGCATCCACAGCTGCCTGTAGAGCGCAAGAGAGACCCAGCTGGGCTCTGGCTCCTGCGATGAGAGGGCAGCTCTGGCCCAACACTGAGAAGCCCGAGGTGGTCTGGGCAGGACGTGCCCAAGGAAAGAGGTCTTAGGGTCAGTTCAAAGTCTGGCCTTTCCATAGCAGATAGGAGGCCTGGCCAAAGTGTAGACAGAGGGATTATTATCTCCTGCACAAAAGCAACAGTTTTTGTTCCGAGCCCTTCTCTGGAAAAGGCAGATGGCCGGAGAAGTGATACAGTTCTAAAGTTTTGGACGGAGCCTGGGGCTTTGTCCAAACAAGGGCTCAAAGGGATGGAGCCCTGGAACTGGGTTTGAACCTCAGGGCTTATAGCTTTGGAACATACAAAGTTGTCATGAAGACGAGAGTCCCCCTGAGCCTCTCAAGTTGTCACATCTATGAATGATACACATAGTGCTTTGAAGTAATAGTTGGCCAGACCACACCAGGAGTCCTGTGTCCATTTCTGGGCACCACTGTTTAAGGAGGATGTTGACAAGCTGGAAGGTGTGCAGAGGAGGGCAACCAAGATGGTCAGGGGTCAAAAGCCCAAGCCTTATGAGGAACGGTTGAAAGAACTGGGTATGTTTTGAAAACATTTGTAGCTTTGAGTTGAAATGTTTTGTAATGACAGTACAAGGGGTTGATTTACATTTAATAAGGGAAAATATAAAAATAAGAGAGAAGGTAAAAAATGGTTAGAGAAATGCTAAGAATAAAGTAAATACGTATGGAAGTCAGAAAGAGGGGAGGGAGGAGGTCGATGCTCGGATAGAGCGATGTTTGAGCTTATTGATTTATGTATGGATATTGTGATTGCAAAAAATTGAAAATGTAATAAAAATTATTTAAAAGAAAGAAAGAAAGAACTGGGTATGTTTAGCCTGGAAAAGAGGAAACTGAGAGGAGATAGGAGAGCCATCTTCAAATACCTGAAGGGCTGTCACATGGAGGACAGAGCGAGCTTGCTTTCTCCCTCTCTGGAGGGTAGGACTTGAACCATTGGCTTGAATTTACAAGAAAGCAGGTTAAACATTAGAAAAATTAGAAAATTGAACATAAGAAAAAAAACTTTCTTTTTCTTTTCACAGAATTGTAGAGTTGGAAGGGACCCCACAGGGTCATCTAGTCCAACCCATCTAGCAATGCAGGAATCTCAGTTAAAGAATCCCTGACCCAAAGGGCCATTCAGCTTCTGCTTAAAAACCTCCAAGGAAGGAGAGTCCACCACCTTCTGAGGGAGACTTCTCGACTGTCAATCAACTCTTACTGTCAGAAAGTTCTTCTTAATGGTCAGTAAGAATCAAATTCCATGCAGTTTGAAGCCATTGGTTCAAGTCCTGCCCTCTGGAGCAGCAGCAGAATAATAATAATAATAATAATAATAATAATATAAATTAATAATAATAATAATAATAATAATAATAATAATAATAATAATAATAATTTATACCCCACCAATCTGGCTGGGCTTCCCCAGCCACTCTGGGCGGTTTCCAACAAAGTATTAAAATACAGTAGTTTGTTAAACATTAAAAGCTTCCCTAAACAGGGCTGCCTTCAGATGTCTTCTAAAAGTCTGGTAGTTGTTGTTCTCTTTGACATCTGGTGGGAGGGCATTCCACAGGGCGGGTGCCACCACCGAGAAGGCCCTCTGCTGCATCTTCCAGGGGGCAGCCCTTCAGATACTTGAACGTGGCTATGATATCACCTCTCAGTGATTGTAGAACCCAAGAGGCTCGTCCAATGGGTGGTGGGAAATTCTGGAGAGACAGAAGGAAGCCCTCCTCCTTCCCATTACAAATGATTCTCTTCTGTAATCGGCTGTCAGGAGGTTTGGAGCTGGCCAGCACCTTAAAAAGGTAAAGGTAAAGGGACCCCTGACCATTAGGTCCAGTCGTGGCCGACTCTGGGGTTGAGGTGCTCATCTCGCTTTACTGGCCGAAGGAGCCAGCGTACAGCTTCCGGGTCATGTGGCCAGTATGATGGCTTTTAAAAGAGAACAAATTCACGAGGGAGAGTTTGGCAGATGGTTCAATCTCCCTTTCACTCCCTTCCTCATTTCCCCAGACTTCCACATCAGCCTGCAATACATATTTTTTTAGCAAAAGTCCTCTGCGAATTTCTTCTGATAAGCGCATCTTTGCATGCAAATTTTCCTATCCGGCTCACTTCCACAAAGCAACTTCCCCTATCACGTTGTATTTTTGTATGTTGTCTTCACAAATACATGTATTTTGATGCACACTTAACCCTAATAAGGTGGAGTTTTTTATGCATTACTTGGCTGGAGAAATGCAGCGAAATACCTGCACAAGTGTGAATTTTCAAATGATGGCTGTTTCCTTTTGCAAGTTGTTGCAGAAGATGCTAATGGGGTTCATTTTAAATATGAACTGGGTGGAATCTCTCCCCCATCCCTGTTCAGGAGCCAGGAGGGGCGGCTGCCCACTGCTAATAGCTGACTGGAGCTTCCTTGTTCAGAGGTTTCCTGTACCTCCGAATATCAGGGCTGCTGCACTCGGATGCTTCCGGGCTTCCCAGAGGCAGCCTGGCTGGCTGCTTCGGAAACAGGATGCTGAACTAGACAGGCCCTCGGTCTGATCCAGCTCCAGGGCTCTTCTGCTGTTTAGGCAAGCGCAAAGAGAACCGCGAAGGAGGGAGGGAGGCAGGGATGTGCGGCAAGCAACTTTATGGAATCTGGAGAGAAGAACGCAGGACAAGAGGCAAGGGGGATAAGGGCCAGGGAAGTGGATTTGGGGAGTGCATATTCTACGCTAAGAAGAAAGAGGGAGAATTCTGCCTTGCAGCAGCTTGCGTTTTGCATATCTGTAATTCTGCATCTTGTGCCAAATTGACACAACTGAGCTTATCTGCAAATCTCTGTGAGAAGTCAAAGGAAGCCTTGCATTCTTTGGGGATGGTTTTAAATAGATGGATGAGGTGTCAAAGCACAGAACATGTACATTTGCAGAAAGCCATTGTCTCTGAATCAGATTAACCAGAAAGAAAGGGAAAGTAAGTGCCTGTTTCAGCCTTTGAAACATTTGTAGTTATTGGGTGCTCTGGGTTCAGCTGTTGCAGTGCTGCGGAATGTCAATAAACGTCCCAACTCCTCAGAAGGTGGTTTTTTATTTAAATAAAACTGACTAGGGATGCAGGAGAAATTCAATTCAGTTCACATTTAAACCCAAATTTATCATAAACATCCCAACCCATCAGAAGGCGTATCGCCATATCCTCTTATCATATTTGCACTTTCTGGAACAATATAAGAAGTGAAACACAGTCATCCGTTAAAATGTTCACTTCTCTGAATTTTGCAATGCAGTTTTTCAAGCAAACAATGGAGTAGACCGGTTGAAGTAAGCTGACACTGGTAGCATAGGTTCATTAATGGGTTTACTCTGAGTAGGACTGAGCTTTCTAATTCTGCTTTAGGACCATTAGGCAGGGGAAATGGGGGATACGTAGAAACAAACAAACTGTTAAGATAATCATTATTATTTGTTTATGTATATGGCACCATTGCTTTGGGAAGAGGACAGGCCCCTGCCCTAAGGAGCTTGCAGTGTAAAATCCCACCCAGGGGGCATCACAGAGGAGGGAGAGGGAAGTGGAGGTGGCTGCTGCTGGTGACCCAAAGAAACCTCTCCCTCTAGAGCAGCTATAAAAATAGATATAGACACTAAAGGTAAAGGGACCCCTGACCATTAGGTCCAGTCGTGTCCAACTCTGGGGTTGCAGCGCTCATCTCGCTTTATTGGCCGAGGGAGCCGGAGTACAGCTTCCGGGTCATGTGGCCAGCAGGACTAAGCCGCTTCTGGCGAACCAGAGCAGCGCACAGAAACGCTGTTTACCTTCCCGCTGGAGCGGTACCTATTTATCTACTTGCACTTTGATGTGCTTTCGAACTGCTAGGTTGGCAGGAGCAGGGACCGAACAACGGGAGCTCACCTCGTCACGGGGATTCGAACCGCCGACCTTCTGATCGGCAAGTCCTAGGCTCTGTGGTTTAACCCACAGCGCCACCCGTGTCCCGATATAGACACTAAAAAAGAATATATTATTTAGTTATTATCTTTCCTTGCTTTCCATTAGATCGGCAGAGTACCATCCTTTGCAGGTTTAAACTTGGAAGCTAAAGCAAGGTTGATTTAACCTTCTAGAAAGAATAATCCAGGGTGCTTTGAGGAAAACTGGATTTTCCTGGTATTGCCCCTTTTCTTCCTCTTAACATAACAATCACATGAACATGCTTTTTGTGAAGAAATAAAAGTAATATTTACTTACATAATCTAGGTCTTGAAGCAGGAATTGCAGCGGCAAAACCACTGCAGGTTTATAACCACTATCTAAGGTACAAAAGTACAGAAACAGTGTCTGAGCTGCAGAGCTGAGACACACATGTGTGGTCATCTTGGAAGCATGATGAAGAAAGAGAGAGGTGCCCAGGCAGGGAGGAAATATGCGGTGCTACAGCTTCCTGCCAAGGCAGATGAGGAAATTATCTCACAGAGTTCTCTCTAGCAAATTTTACAGGAAAGCTCTGCGAGCGCCAGCCCCTTGATGGGCCCATCTGGCAAAGCACTAAATGTTGGTTTGGCCGCAATCATGTTCCACAGCAGCCCCTGCCAAGGAAAAGACTTGGGGTGCAAAGCTTTGCCCACTTGCAAAGAAGAGCTTGACTATTTCAGACTGCTGCTCTTAAGAACTGTTTTCTTCTTCTTCTGTCTTGGTGCGTTGCTTGACTCACTGTCAGTGTGCCTCTTAACATCAATGCTGTGTCTGCTCAGTGAAGGCACCTTTCTGAAGCCAACCTGCTCTTCCCATGTGCCTGGCATTGTGAAGTCATGTGGGAGGAAATGGTGAGTGGGCAGCTCTGCCCTTTGAGAAAGGACCAGGGTGGCGGCTGCCCTCTCTCCTCCCAGCAATCCCAGTAACAGTACCTCTCTGTTCTGCCTTGGTCAGTCCCCACTCAGAGTCCTGTGCCCGGTTTGGGGCTCCGTTGTTTAAGAAGGCTATTGACAAGATTGAATGTGCACAGAAGAGGGCGACAAAGATGCTGAAGGGCTGGGAATCCAAGCCTTATGAGGAATGGTTGAGAAGGTTGCGTATGTTTAGCCTGGAGAAGAAAGAGAGGTGATATGGAAGCCATTTTCAAATATCCAAAGAGCAAGGTTGTTTTCTACTGCTCCAAACCAATGGTCCTCCCACAAGAAAGGAGATTCTGACTCAAGGTTAGGAAGAGAGCTATTTGACTGTGGAACGGAAGGAGAGTGGACTCGCCTTCATTGGAGGTTTTTAAGGAGAGGTCAGATACTGATAATAAATTTTATTTATACCCCGTCCTCCCCAGCCAAGACCGGGCTCAGGGCAGCTAACACCAGATATAAAACAATTGATTGGAATAAAACTTAAAAAACAAGATTACAATACATTAAAATGCAGCCTCATTTCAGCAGAAACTCAATAACTTTTTTGGAGATGAAAACGTCAAGTCTTCACCAAGGCTAACTATCCAGACTGGTCCTACGATGGCCATCTGTCAGGGATTCTTGAGTCCCAGACTGCAAGACATTGGACTAGATGACCCTTGGGGTTCCTTCCAATTCTGCAATTCCATGATTCTATTTCTGGACCAGCCCAGCTGCCCAGGTGACCCAAATGGGTTGCTTGTGCATGCAGTATTTGCAAGCACACCAACGTAGCAGCTATTCCTTGCCAACTTCTGCCTCAATGCCAGGTGGGCTCAGGGGGCATATCTCTAGGATCATGCGGTGCAGCCTTTCGGTTGGGGGGGGGGGGAGAATAGCAATTATTGGGCCAGTCCTGTGTCTTTGCAGTTGTTGCTTTGGTCCACCTGCCCTCCATCTTCCAGTTGCAGACCTGAGCTTTGACAGTGGGAGCCGGTTCTGGGTAAGCTGGGCGAGGCAGCAGGACTTGCAAAGAGATTTCAGAGGAGATCTTGGTGGAGGCCTCTTGCAGGGTCTGTAACGATCACCACCAAGGCCAGATGGTGCCTGCGCCATCTCCCTGCGCAGCCTGCTGGAACAGGGCTGGCGGACCTTGGAGGCTCTCATCAAAATGCTAATGTGGGAGAATCTCTCTCGCCTCCCCCCAGACGGCAGCCTAACCCCATCATGTTACCCCCCCTCAATCCTCTGTTCTTCTATGCTTCTGTCCCTGGGGCACCCAAGCTTTCCTCTTGCTCTGAACCTGCCCCCCCCCAAAACCTGGACCTAGCTGTTGGTGGTGGGAAGGGTGATCATCTCCCCAAGATGAAGTTTCATGTTCTTAGTCCTGGCAACTGGGTGGAGAATTAGGGCAAAACATTTTATATATATATAAAAGGGACACGGGTGGCGCTGTGGGTTAAACCACAGAGCCTAGGACTTGCCAATCAGAATGTCGGCAGTTCGAATCCCCGCGACGGGGTGAGCTCCCGTTGCTCGGTCCCTGCTCCTGCCAACTTAGCAGTTCGAAAACATGTCAAGTGCAAGTAGATAAACAGGTACCGCTCTGGCGGGAAGGTAAATGGTGTTTCCGTGCGCTGCTCTGGTTTGCCAGAAGCGGCTTAGTCATGCTGGCCACGTGACCCGGAAGCTGTTTGCGGACAAACGCCGGCTCCCTCGGCCAATAAAGCGAGATGAGCACCACAACCCCAGAGTAGTCCGCAACTGGACCTAATGGTCAGGGGTACCTTTACCTTTACCATAGATAGATAGATAGATAGATAGATAGATAGATAGATAACATAACACATTTTAATTCAAACATTAAACATCTATATCATCATTTAGGATTTCCTGAATCCTTCGACTCCCCTCCGCCCTTCCATGGTTACCATTATCAATCTTTTTTTCAACTGCTTCCCTTGTTTTTCTATATTGTTAAGAAAAACAGTTCGTTTTCACCATAGTTTCTTTTTGTACATTACAAGCATTAATCAAATCCTGCCAAAGGCTTGAGTTGTTTACAATCTTCTCCTGGATATATTATGAATTTTCCCCATTCTTTCTTTAAACCCTTCTCTTCCTGGTTTCTGGTTTTCCCGGTCAATTTTGCCTAGTCCATCATCTTCACCAGCCCCTTGTTTTTGGTCGGGACTTTATCTTCTTTTCATCTCTAGGCCAGAAGTATTCATGCTGCTGTCATCGCATACATAAATAGTCATTTCTGCTCCTTTGGAATTTCTGCACCTACAATACCTAGTAAAAAAGCTTCTGGTTTTTTTTTTTTACAAACGAGGGCAAAGCGAATTTCAGCTGGCTGGGGCCTGGACTAATTGACTCTTGGGGTTCCTTCCAACTCTACAATTCTATGAGTCTATGATTCAGTTTAAGGACCCCCTCCAGACTGGTGGCATTTGGTATGGAGGGCACACTTTCTGCAACATGTCATTGGTACAAAAATAATGCATTAGCGGTAGAGATATTTTCGACTGCCCACACCTCGTTCCACTTTATGAGTTGTTCTGTGGTGGTTCCTCAGTGCTAGGGCACCGTTGCCGTCCATGGGGGGGCAGCTATAGTGCAGCAAAAGCAGGACGAGGCAACGCCAACCCTGGAACATTTGTGGTACGAAAAGTTACAGAGTTTCAGCAGGAACTCACGGGACATGCACTGGTTGGAAATGAATAATAATAATAATGAATAATGAATAATAATAGTAATAGTAATAATAATAGTAATAATAATAATAATAATAATAATAATAATAATAAATTGTATTTATATTCCGCCCTCCCTGGCCAAAGCCGGGCTCAGGGCAGCTAACACCGATAAAATCACAGTAAAAACATAATGGGGGGGGGGGGGCGGACAAAGAAACCAATTTAAAATACAGGTTAAAATGCAATTTAAAATGCAGCCTCATTTTAAAAGTAGCCCATAGATCAAGACCATAAGGGGAGGGAAACATAAGGGTCAGACTGAGTCCAAACCAAAGGCCAGGCAGAACAGCTCTGTCTTGCAGGCCCTGTGGAAAGATGTCAAGTCCCGCAGGGCCCCAGTCTCTTGTGACAGAGCGTTCCACCAGATCGGGGTCAGTACTGAAAAGGCCCTGGCCCTAGTTGAGACCAATCTAACCTGCTTGCAACCTGGGACCTCCAAAATGTTGTCATTTGTGGACCTTAAGGGCCTCCGCGGGGCATACCAGGAGAGGCGGTCCCATAGGTACGTGGGTCCTAGGCCGCATAGGGCTTTAAAGGTACATCTTGAGTGGTACATCTTCCCCAAAACTTTTGCAGGTGCAACGAGTATTGAAATTGGGATTGCGTATAACTGCCCCAATGTCATCCTGGCCACAAACCATCATGGGCGCACAGTTAAAAGGATGGGGCCTGCATCTTTTGCAATGCACACACTTGTGAGTGGAAGGCAATCTGCCTTTTGTTCCAGCAGCCAAAGCTCAAGAAGCTCTCAGTGCAGAGCAGGAAGGGGCCTCAGGACCGGAAAGGCAGCGTTTGCTTAGCCCTGCTTAGGAAGGTGGAAACTGACCAGGCTACAAGGAGAGAGGCAGGCAATGGGCGGTGGTGGGGCAGCCTCAGACCCCCGGCTCCTTGATCCCTGCAAGCCTGGCCACGCACTGTGCTGACATCCCCCCCCCCAGTCTACGTGGGGCTGGGAGGGAGGGACACAGCTTTGTTCCCGCGTCTGGAAGAAAGGGCTGCCCCTGGGGACTGGTGACAAGGATCAGACACTCCATTTGCATAACGGAGGCGCTCCCCGAACAACTTTCCCACACTGCACAGCCGAGATAAAGGGGACCGGTCCCTCCTGGCCAATCAGGTCGCTCAGCTGCCCGGCCCTCCCCTCCTCCCTCCCCTCCAGGGAGTGGTTATGACAAATAAGATTAATGTCGCCGCTGCCACCTTGTCCGGGCTGCACAAAGGGCTGTGCACCAGGCAACCCAGGTTACAGCACCCACAGGCCTCCGAGCCAGCTGGGCAAAACGGGGAGGGTGTGTGTGTGTGTGTTGTGCACTGGTGCACATTAGCTCCACACACATCCTGGGATGTGGATACAAAGGTGTGCAAAGCAAGGCTGGGCTTTCACAAGTGTCTCTGCACCGATGAGCAGCTTGTTCATTTGCAGCAGCTTCCGTGTCCCTCTGCTACAGGTCCTCATGCCGCAGGCTGGCTGATTCTCACACGGCAGGAATATTGTTACAGCAGAGATGTGATGGGGAGGAACCAGCGTTTTCCCTCCTGGTGGTACTCAATGTTACGCAGTACCGGCACCTTTCCCCCCTAAAGCAGCGGGGAGGGGGAAATGCTATATTTTTTATGTCCATGGTGCGTGCTTTATCCTTTCCAGCTAAAACTTTTGCAATGCTCAGAACCAGTAGCCTCTATTAAAGGTAAAGGGTAAAGGGACCCCTGACCATTAGGTCCAGTCGCGGACGACTCTGGGGTTGTGGCGCTCATCTTGCTTTATTGGCCGAGGGAGCCGGCGTACAGCTTCTGGGTCATGTGGCCAGCATGACTAAGCCGCTTCTGGCGAACCAGAGCAGCACACGGAAACACCGTTTACCTTCCCACTGGAGTGGTACCTATTTATCTACTTGCAGTTTGACATGCTTTCAAACTGCCAGGTTGGCAGGAACAAGGACCAAGCAACGGGAGCTCAGCCCATCGCAGGGATTCGAACCGCCAACCTTCTGATTGGCGAGTTTAACCCACAGCACCACCTGTGTCCCAGTAGCCTCCGTTAGTTCACCCAAAAGCAGTGACACTCTCTTGCTTGCTTTGCTTCTGAATGATAGTCCTGTGGCCCACTGAGAAAGGGCAATGTCAGTGGCGGGAGGGTGGGACGCCCGGTCATGTCCCTCTCCATTTCCTGTCCCCCATGGCAACTCAGCCAGGCCACCACTGAGCTGTGCTTTAAGGCTGGGCCTGTGGGCACTACCAGTCCGCTGGAGTGGACGCCATGGTTTGGTCACAGTGAGGTGGGGTGGAAGTCCTGTTTCTTCGCTTACAGTCTTTCTGTGGCAGCTCCTTGCCATTTCTTCTTGTTCTGAGTTGGGGACCCCAAGAACAGCAGGTTTGTGGATGGGAAAGTGGTTGGGCTGGCAGTTCTACTTGCGACGCAGGATCTGGGTCTGAGGTAGTTCACCCCCCACCCTTTTAGGAAATATTTTTGTTGTCTCAACAGCAAAAACAGAACAAGAAGATACAGTGCAATGCTATAAGGAAATACAGAGAGTGCTCAGTAACATCCCATATTGAATCACTTATCCTAACTGGCCTCTCCACAATGTGTCACAGGTATCGACAACAGGTGATATCTTCAAAGGATTTTGAGCCTCTGGCAAAAAGCCATGCCAACATCCTGCTAATTCCTTCTCCTTATCATCACGCCTTATTGCTTGCACTTGGTAGCTTTAGACCTCTTCTGCACACAAAGGACGAGATTTGCAACCAGGGCCGTCTTAAGCATATGCGGCGCTGGGGGGCAAAGATTCGCCCGGCACCCCTAGATTGCCCAGAGTTGTCAACCTTTTCTTAGGGGGGACGACCCCAAAGTTGTTGACGTTTATTTAAGGAAATAGTTGTTTACCTTTAGAACGGTTGTGGGATGCAGGGACTCATAGCACCAACCAACAGGGGTGTCAGCACCCCACGCACAGGGGCGTACGAAGGTGGGATCTGTGTGCTCCTATTTGTTGGGTTTTGTTGCTGTTGTTGGCACTATTGGTGCGCAGCGGATCCTGTCCGGAGAGCTTTCCTCCACTGCCGCTTGCATTCCCCGTCGTTCAGCGCTGGGAGCGTGCACCGACAGCGGAAAAGCCAGCAAAGGAACCCACAGCTCGGCGCATGCAACAGGATGCATCATGTGGTGCCCACAACGTTACACAGCGCTCTGGGCACAGCGCTGAAACAGTTAGCTGCCATGCAGCTGGGGCAAGAGCCGACAGCCGAGCCGAGCAGAGCCTGTCGGAGTGCTGTGGGCTCTTCTGCTGTGGGCAGCTCTGTGCGAGTTTGGGGGCAAGTGTTGGAGTCTGGGGAAGAGCCGCCCGTGGTGCTCCAATGGGCTCTGCTCCACTCGGCTGTCAGCGGCTGTTCCCTGGACTCCAACGCTTGGCCCCATGACTCTTGGCCTGGCACTCCTAAGAGCCGGGCCCCCAGGTGCTGTGCACCCCTAGCACCAATGGTTAAGACGGCCCTGTTTGCAACCGAGCAATGGTGCTTCCTTTCTGCAAAATGTGTCAAAGTCCCTTCTTCTGGGGGCACTGCTGTCCAACTGACTTCCCCAAAGGAGCTTCTCCCATGGCAGCCATGGAGTCTCTTCTTGCTAGCGTGCTCAGGAATATACGGGGCCCACTGTTCAGTACTGATGTGGAAAAGAAAGGGAGGAAGACTACAAAGCCTTTTGGAGCACTAGCAATAAAACCTGAAAAGGGACGCGTCCTTTTCTGCAAGGCCAGAAGGGTCAGAGTTCTCAGGTCACATACCAGGCAGTTCAGGTTGCACAATTATAGTTGCTTGGCAGGCCTTGTGCAGCAAGGATCCCCAGAAGACCAGACTGTTTGCGATGGAGAAATGCAAGGGACAGCGGAGGACAGCAGCACTTGCTTTGACACAACGTCATTGAATCAGGATGAAGGCTTATGAAACAGGCTGCCTGGAAGGGCCGTAAGTTGCCCAGACCAGATTGAGGGAAGACCTTTCACCGTCCTTTGTTCCTGAAAGCATTTCCCCCCCCCCCTCGCTGATGCTGCGGAGGGTCATGGGGGAGGGGAGGGAATAACTCTCAACAATGCCCCATGCCAGCAGGGGAGAGGGTTAAAAACACCGCCCCAGCCTGCCCCCTTCCACCCACAACCAACCACCCAAATTGCATCTGTGCCAGGGTGGCCTTTATCGGAACTGTGGGCGAAAACCTTGATGTTTTGCATCGAGCTCTGACTCCTGGCGCAACAGACAAAAGGGACTTGGGTTCCCTGTTTGGATTCCCTGGCAGAGAGGGATCCTGATGGGAGCGCCACTATGATTAATATATTTCAGGCAGAGCTAAACTCTCTCCCCCTCTGCTCCTGCCTGGGGCGACCTGCTTGCCTCCTCCTCCTCCTCCTGTGGTTCACATTTCGCTAACTGGCTGATTATTCGGAGGAGCCTTGTCATCAGGAGACCTGACTTCAAAAGCTTCTGCTTCTTCAATCCACCAGCGCTGCTTCCCTGGGAGCCCCTCCTTCCCTGCCTCCCTCCCTCTCCCTTTCCCCCAAACATTCCTCGTTAGGGGGCAGAGCTGCCTTCAAAGCACTTGGGCATGCAGGAGGAGGAGGGCTGGGACTGGGGTGGGGTCTCTGCCACTGCTGCCCAGCAGCTCCCTGTTTGCCCCCACAGCTTTGCACCAGCCCAGGGGTGTCAGGATTAGTGCCCGTGGGCTTTCCCTCTTCTGCTTGAGTCACCATCCCTGCTACATTTATGCACACACCCCTCCATACATCTCTCTTCTTTATTCTGTACGCAGCAAAGTATTTCAACTTGTTGTCTTCCTTACGCACCAGCCCAGTCTCTGAGTGGTGAGGGTCTCCAGGGGTTCCAGGCCCAAACCCAGGTTTAGTTTCCTTGGAATGAAGATCAGCAGAGACTCTGCCATCTTTAGGATACATGGTTTTATATACACATCTGTACAACCTGGGGAGGCTCCCAGCATTAACCCCCCAACAGATTGTGCTTCTCCTTCGGCCACGGCTTTGGGTCCAGTACAGAGCAAGCAGGTCTCTGTGTCTCCAGCTTCCAGCCTAATTCTCACACGCACTGGCTATTGTTCTCCTACCTAGCAGGTGTAATCGTGGTGCTTAAGAAGTCAGTCCAAGTCGTCATTATCTAGGTCCTAGACAAAGGGACTGGTTTGGCAAGCTTGCTCTTATACATTCAACTCCAGCAGACGCAGGATACCCAGAACAGGAAGGGACTTGAGGCCAAGCAATTGCTGCCCATGACCCTGGAGGCAGAGCAGAGCCATCACGGCTACCAGCCATGGTCAGCCCTCTCCTCCCCCTCCGTGGATTTGCCCCGTCCTCTTTTACAGCCCTCCGCATAAGTCGCCATCCCACAATTTTACTATTTCATTTCTCCTTAATCTACTGACATTCATCTTCATTGCATTTCCCCTTGGTTGAACCTTTTCCAGCTTTAAAAGGTCTTTTTTTGAAGGGAGGGGGCCAGAATACTGTACACAGTATTCCAAATGCCGTTGCACCATAGATTTGTATAACAGCATTATGCCAATGGCAGATTTATTTTCGGTTCCTTCGCTGATGATCCTTAGTGTGGAATCTGCCTGTTCCACAGCTGTTGTGCCCTGAGTAGACATCTTCATTGAGCTGTCCAGTATGACCCCAAGGTCAAGCTAATGACCAGTCACCACCAGTTCAGACCCCATGAGTGTATATGTGAAATTAAGATTTTTTTTTGCCCTGACATGCGTCACTTTATGCTTGCTTACACTGAATTGCATTTGCCATTTTACTGCCTGTTCATTCAATTTAGGGAGGTCCTTTTGGAGCTTTTCAGAATCTCTTCTTCTGCTAAGGACCCTGAACAATTTAGCATCATCAGCAAACTTGGCCACTGCACTGCTCAGTCCTAATTCTAGACTGTTTATGGAGAAATTAAAAATATAGGTCCCAATAACAATCCTTGGGCTCCACTTCCCACATTCCTCCAGATTCCCAGAGGGCACTCTGTGACGTACATCCCCAAGTTCCTGTGTTAATGCTGCAAAGGGTGGCATGTTTTAAACTCTACTAAACTAGGCACTAAAGCGTCATGGACAGGCTAGATGCTAAGGAATGGTGGGAGGCACCGGCTAGGGAAACCCCCCGAGGGAACCCCCAGAGGAAGAAGGCTCAGAGCCAGGGGACGACGATGCATGGACAGATAGAGAAGAGGGAGCAGACTGGGAGGAGGAGGCATTGGAAGCTGAAGAGGCAACAGGGTTTAGTGAGCAGGAAGAAGCTGTGGCAGAGAGCAATCCAGACTCAGAGGCAGCAGCGGAGGCTGGAGAGGATGGGGGTCAACAGGCAGTGATGAGGCAGGTTGAAGAAGACTCCAGAGAGTCTCCCCCTCCTGCTGTGACCAGCTCCCCCCTGGTCTCCTAGGACTCCCAGAGAAATGAAATGGGCAGAGCACAGGGAGGTTGTGCAGAGACGCAGCCTGAGACTGTGTGGGAAAGGCCCTGTAGAAGAGGAGTCCTAGTGGGCATTGGGAAGGCGGTGACGTTCAGTCCTCACAACTGCTTCATCAGGGCAAGACCTCCTAGGAAGAATTGCTGAGACCACTAGGCCTGAGCTGTGGTTGTTTGCTTAAATAAAGAGGTAGCTTCACTGGCCCAAGGCGAGTTATTGTTTTGTTGGTGACCTGCGCCTGACTCCAGCCCTGACCTCAGGTGGAAAAAAATGTCTGCTGGCAACACAGTCCATGCGGCCGGCATCTCCCTCTGCCTGAGGCCTTGGAGAGCTGCTGGCTGTCAGAGCAAGCAAGCAAGCAAGCAAACATTTCATTCATTCATTCTGATCCAGGGGAAGGCACTTCCTAGGCCTGCACATTCAGGGCTGTATTATTTACTTTATTACTTATCTTGCACCTTTCCTCTAAGGAGCTCAAAGCGATGCACCTGGTTCTCCCGCTCCCCAGTTCATCCTCACAACAGCTGTGTGAGGTAAGTTAGGCTGAGAGATGGAGACTGGCCCCAGGTCACAGCCCCTGAGGCTTCATGGCTGAGTGAGGTTTTGAACCCGGGTCCCCCAGACCTTAAGGCTGCACCCCATGGACTCCCTTTCCCACTTCTATAGCACATGCTGCTTTCTTGAAAACTAGGGGGGGGGAGGGGGTTACTAGCCACGTCAGAAGCCCGAAGATGGAATGAGACCATAGTCAGCTTATTATGTGTTTTGCTAGTCGCTAATTTTTGCACATGCACGTGAACAGACACAAATAGAGGGGTCTTGCACCCACATCTCACAATGATGCCCCTCACCATTTGAACAAATTCTTTCCATCTTAGCTGATATCCTCTCATTCTCCCTCCCTCCCATAAGGGGTTTTAATTAGCTATTAAAAAAATTTGGATCTGATTGTTAATTTTCTCTATTAGGAAATTAGCCCCCCCTTCCTGTCATTAAACACCCTGCCAATTTTGGAGTGGGGAGGGGGAAATCAGAGATGGCATTTCAGTGCCCTCATCTCCTCCCCCTGCTTTCATTGCACACTTTTGCATGTTTATCAGTACACAAGAGGAGTCCAGCATCAGGGCTTTTAAAAAGCACCTCGTCTACTTAGAGAATGGAAGGATCACGCCTTCCTCTTACACACACGATCATGGCACCCAGGAATCTGCCCCACAGCAAAGCAGGTGCTCAGGAGAGTGAAGTGAAGCCGTGCTGGGTCAGGTCCGGTCCCTCATTTTGGGGCCCAGGCAGAGACAGGCCCTCTGCACAGCATCCCAGATTCACCTGGGCTCTGCGAGACCCATCTGTGCCCACCGCAAGGTCTCTCCGTCGAAGCACCGCTGGGGTCGGCTCTGCATTGCTGCTTCCGAAATGAAAGCGGCCCGTTGTGGCCCTGGGTCTGGCGGGGGGAGGAAGCAGGAGTGGGCTGCTGAATTGGTCCCAGCTGCACCTTCTCACAGAAGCCCTTGGGCCACGGATGCTAATGCAGATCAACCTCCGTTGCACAACCTGACAATAAAGTTAATAAGCTATTCAAGCACAAGTGCCCTCACCAAACATGATGAGGCAAAAATCAAGTGATCAGAGGAGAAAGGGAGTTAACTGAGGCCTCCCTGGGGGAGGCGGGGGGGGGGAGGCAGTAGTGGCGGCGGCAGCACCAGATGACAGGTTGCTCCAGACCCCTTCGCAAGGGGCAGAAGAACGCAGGCAGCCCCCCCTTGCTGCTAGAGATTGCTGCCTTTGCAGACGCTGCATTGCTAGAGACAGACAGCACAGAAATGGCCCAGGCAGCGGGGGGGGGGGGGGGACGACCTCCTGGGCCTTTGGGGGTTCCCTGGGGGGGAACTTTCAGGAGTGGCATTTCCACCAGAGCGTCTTGCACCCAACTTGCTTTCTCCAGTTGTGGAAATGATGCTGATCTCTTCAAGCACCACATGCTTAGCTGGTAAGATGTGGGTTGAACGAGGTCACTGTGAGGTGGATTTGTAGCTGGTTGACTGACCGAACCCAAAGAGGACTCATTAATGGTTCCTCGTCATTGTGGGAAAAGTGACAAGTGGGGTGCCGCAGGGTTCTGTCCTGGGCCTGTTGTAGTTCAAATTCTTCATGAATGACTTGGATGAAAGAATTGAAGGGATGGCCATCAAATTTGCAGATGACACTAAACTGGGAGGGGTAGCTAATGCCACAGAAGACAGAATCAGAATTCAGAATGACCTTAACGGATTGGAGAACTGGGCGCTAACCAAATGAATTTCAATAGGGACAAATGTAAGGTTCTGCACTTAGACAGGAAGAACCAGATGCACAAATATAAGATGAGAGATGCTTGTCTTACTAGTAGCACATGTGAAAAGAATCTTGGGGTCTTTCCTTAACATGATTCAACAGTGTGATGCAGCAGCAAATGAACCTCCTGTTATTCTAGGCTGCATCAGCAGAAATCTAGCGTCCAGATCAAGGGAAGTAATAGTACTGCTCTATTCTGCCTTGGACAGACCACACCTGGAATACTGTGTCCAGTTCTGGGCACCACAATAGAGCGCATTACAGCAATCCAGTCTTAAAAGCCCCAATGCCTGAAATACTGCTGCAACGGTTCTTCTCTTTCCTTCCTCCCAAGGTTGTGACCAGTTTGCCCTTGTTGACTTTCAATATGAAGGTTCATCAGATCCCGAATGATGTGTGGAAGATCCCCGCTCAAGACCTTTCCAGCCGCCCCCCTCCAGCAGCAGAGTGAGCTTAGAAAGTTGCCAGAGTGAAGGGTCCTGGCTCAAGGGAAGACTCCTTGCCTTGCTTGTGAAGGTCCCCAATTTTGTCTTCGGGTTGGGTTGGGAAGGACTCGTGCCTGAATTCCTGGAGAACCATTGTTGCCAGTTAGTGTAGACAATACTGAGGAAGGTGGATCAATAGTCTGACTTGTGGGATGTGAAACACAAGAGCAGTCAAGTACAACATTCCTAGAGTGAACATGTTTACACATGGGGAGGAATGTTTGTCCAGCCAGCAGGTCAACTTCCTGTTTCCTTCTGGGCTGGGACAGACTTCCTCTGCATGTGACTAGAGGTGGGCGTGGCCTCACCTGCGCAGGTGAAGACAAAAGCACAGGGCAGGGCAGCCATCGCTCTCTTTTTGACTACATGCATCGAAGATGCAACATCTGCTTAGCCAAAGATGTTCTCTTGGCCTCCAGCCAAGAGAGGACAAAGGGACTGTCTTCTTATGAGATAGTTTCCAGGTGTATGTTACTTTTCTAAGCTAAGTCTGCCTTCTGGGATCTGATTGTGAACAGAATGATGTGTGAATAAACCTTTTTTATACTTTTATAAAAGACTGTGTCATGTCTTATCTTTTATGAGGGAATAAGAAATACCAGAACAGTTATTATACAGGCTTTAGTGAGCCTGAGCAAACGCATCCGCTGTGAGTTTAAAAAGGGGAATGTTACTCTGCTAAATTGCGAACTTGTTTACACAAGTTGGAAAGGCTATAATCAGACAATATATCCTTTCCTGCATCCCTGAACATTCCCACGTGACTCAGTATAGACAGCTAAGGGGTGTGGAGCGGAGGAGAATGGAGAAATCAAATCATGGGTGCTTCTGACTGTCACTATTTTGGGGTGGAATTCAGACAGCAGGACATTCCGCTTGCCTAGCTATAGTTGGCTGGGAAGCCTTGCACAACAAACCCACTTCTTGAAAAGATCAGACTTTTTGCGGTGGGGTGGGGTGGGCAATGGCATCAATTCGCTATTGAAACCCCTTTAGTATACAAAGTGAGCGGTGCTTAGCTAGTGAATCTTGATTACAGAGTAGTCTTCACCTGTTGCGCAGAGATGCTTGTAGGTAAGGAAATAATACAATTATTTATTGTAGGAAACGGCTCCTAGTTCTATCCTAGCTAGTCTAGAGAAGAGCAAGGCAGCCCTTCTTGTGCCTTTGTTCTCTCAGAGGAGAGCTCAGATCTCGAGGTCTGAGAGAGAAGTTTGAGGAGGAGGAGGAAGTTGTAGACGGGATGCAATGTAGACCTATCAGTCTAAAGAACGAGATGGAGAAGTCAGCTGACAGGTTAACGGCACAGGGATCCATTCGCTGAGGCTGCTGTGCAGGGTCAAAATTGATTTATTTATTTTGTCTTATATTTCCAGTTGGTTTTGTTGCTTTGATCTGCAGCAGAGCAGAGACCAAAAGCCAGAGCCTGCAGCGTGGTGTTGTATTCCCACAGTGTGCTTTGCTAGATGGAAGCTTTCCTCAGAAGATATTTCCTCTCTTGTTTCAGTTAAAGGAAGAAAATAGCTGTTGATTCTTGTGTATTTGGCTGGCGCTTAGGTGCTCTGTGCATTTCCCCAGTGTCCAGAGAGACCATACAGGGATTATTCTTTCAATAAAAGTTTCATATTCCTCTGTTTTGTTTTTAAAAAGGACACAGGGAATGTGGAGTTCCCTTACTCTGTCTTAACAGCATGCAAATCTCTTTTCTGCTAGATGAGTTGCATGCAAACTTCCAACAGAAAGTGTTGGAGAATAAAATGCCAGAAATCGCAGAATGGTGCTTGCTCTGATGCAAAACCTCACCACAAACGAATAATAATAATTTATTATTTATACCCTACCCATCTGGCTGGGTTTCCCCAGCCACTCTGGGCGGCTTCCAACAAAACACTAAAATACAATAACCTATTAAACATTAAAAGCTTCCCTGAACAGGGCTGCCTTCAGATGTCTTCTAAAAGTCTGGTAGTTGTTTGTCTCTTTGACATCTGATGAGAGGGCGTTCCACAGGGCAGGCGCCACTACCAAGAAGGCCCTCTGCCTGGTTCCCTGTAACTTGGCTTCTCACAGTGAGGGAACCGCCAGAAGGCCCTTGGAGCTGGACCTCAGTGTCCAGGCTGAACGATGGGGGTGGAGATGCTCCTTCAGGTATACAGGACCTTAAATAGAACAAATGCTCCTTAAATAGCCAGCATTGCCTAATTCCCCTGGAAACAAACCAGGATGAGTGCACTGGAAACACTTCTGGAAGTGGCCCATGAATGCAGAGAGGGAGCTCTTCCATCCTATCTTTGGCACCAAAATTCATAGGGTGGTGATTAGAGGACGAAGACACCTAGCAGAACTTTAAAGGGTACAGGATGCCTGTGTCAGGTTGGGTGGGTGGGATTCAGTGGCCTACAATTGCAATGGCTGAGTATCCATCCCAGACCACGAGACTGCAAGGATCTCGGTCTTCAAGGCAGTTATCCATGGAGAGAGACGGAGAGGAGGCAAGATGGTTCATCCAACTCATCTTGGCCAACGTTTGGTTCCCCAAGCCTCTTCCTCCTCCTCCTCCTCCCCCCCCCACAATTCCTTGCATGCTCCTGTTGACTACGTTGGGGTGGGGGTGGGGATCCGCCCAGGCTGCAGCAGCCCCTTGGCTTCTTGGCTTCCCATATAAACTGTGAGAGTGAAAATTAAATGCTAATGAAGCTCTTTGATTTAACAGCAGACAAGGCGCTCTCGTGTTGCTTTGCCTCCTAGACTATTATTATGCAAATGAGCGGGGCCTGCATCTTTCTCCCCCATTTAGCTGAAATCAGCTCTTCTTGGCAACATTCAAAGCTCAATTACGGCACTTACCTGCTTAATGATCATTGCACAGCCAGGGAGAGGGGGAGCCTTGCCGTGCACCAGTGGGACAAGGCAATGGTGGCGCAGGGTGAGGCCTGAGGTTGCGCAGGGTCCAGGGTGGTCTCAGTGTTTGAGCCAGCCTGTCTTTGGCATTGGGGAGAGGGCGGCTGGCTTGTGATATGCTAGAAGCTCTGGGGTCCCTGTCCTGATGCCTCTGTTGTGGTTGGTTCGTTCCCTCATTTATCTGGCTTTTCATGAGCCAGCCCATCCCCAAAGGCTCTGGGCAGAGAGTACCAATTGGAAAGATGAAATAAAAATTACCTAAATGTTTTAAAACCACCCCCCAAACGACCTATAAAAGCAGGCTTCCTCAAACGCAGCCCTTCAGATGTTTTGAGACTACAATTCCCATCATCCCTGACCACTGGTCCTGCTAGCTAGGGATCATGGGAGTTGTAGGCCAAAAACATCTGGGGGGGGCGAGTTTGAGGAAGCCTGTATACAAGGAATCTCACCAGCCCCATAATGATAAACTCTGATGAAAAGGGTGGCCGTTTGCTCCATTGGTTTGTGTGCGACAAGTTGCTCTGTCTGGACAAGGAAAATGGGAATGTTCAGGGTGTCAGGAGAGGATATATTGTTTATTAATATCCTTCCTAACTTGTGCTAGCAAGTTTCTTACTTAGCAGAGTTACATTCCCTTTTCTTACATGTGCAGCAGATAGCTGATTGCAGGCTCGTGTGAGCCTCTCACTATTATACCATTCAGTATGGAATTGTATGTTGCTGGTAAGTTCCCTTTCAATCCCTCTTAAAAAGAATAAAGAGACGACAATCTTATTTAAAGTCAATAGAAGAAGTTTACTCACATCAGTTCACAGTTGGATGCCTGAAGGCAGACTTAGTTACAGATATGTACATGTGGATCTACCCCATATGGGGGGATAATCCCAGTGACTGCAGGCTAGCGGTCCTGCAGTTCACACGGGCAAAAGGAAGATGGAACAGAGAGAGAGAGTGGCAGCATGCCTTGTCCTTTTCTTACCTGGACATGTAAGGTTACACCAGGCATAGGCAAACTCGGCCCTCCAGATGTTTTGGGACTACAATTCCCATCACCCCTGACCACTGGTCCTGTTGGCTAGGGATCATGGGAGTTGTAGTCCCAAAACATCTGGAGGGCCGAGTTGCCTATGCCTGGGTTTCGCCCACCTCTAGTCACATGCAAGAGGAAGGATGCTCCAACCCAGGAGGAACAGGAAGTTTCGACTGGCTGCACCAACATCCCCTTGCCTGTCCACTCTAGGAAAACAAGGAATGTTGTATTTGACTGCTCCCTGTGGATTACACCCCACAAGTGCGCACAGCATGAGGAAGTGGGCAGTGCAAAGTCTTCCTTTGTCTCTCATAACACTGGAACTCAAGGACATCTCATGAAGCTGAATGTCAGACGTTCCAGGACAGAAGCTCTGCGCATAGCAGTTAAACTATGGAACTCCCTGCCACAGGAGGCAGCCGCCAATTTAGATGGCTTTAAAAGAGGATGGGACAAATTTATGGAGGAAATGAAAGTTTATGTTTAATAGCCATGATGCCTGTGCTCTGCCTCAATGGTCAGAGGCAAAAATGCATCTGAATTCCAGTTTTTGGAAACCACAGGAGTAATAAATAATAATAATAATTTATTTGTACCCCGCCCATCTGAAGGGGAGAGTGTTGCTCTTGTGCTTGGATCCTGTTTATGGGCTTCCCATCTGATTGGGAATGGGATGCTGTGCTAAATGTGCCATTCCTTCTTGCATTTTATTGTTAAAGTTGCTTTCGATATGCCTTTGTCATTTTATTATTGTATCACTTAAAGCTTGCTTATAAATTGCTTCTTGGAACTAGAAGCCATATACAAAACTAATAAACTAAACTGGTCCCTGGAAACCTTTCCCTTCACCATCCTGGTGTCCTGCAGGTGCCCCAACTTGCCACACGGCAACACAGAGCAACTGATTTTAGCCTAAACCCAAATTGCTGACATGCACGTTTTCCTCCTGGCCTCTGGTGCCCTTTGGATTGTGGCTGTTTCCACCAGGTGGCAGCAGCCAAGACTTTATTTGTCCACAGTTCATCAGAACTCAGCCCCGGAACCTATTCTGAATGTAAGTGCTCAGCAGTGGAACAGGTGAACCCAGCACTTCCCCCCCCCCCGGGGGGGGGGATACAGGGGTACGCATAACCCTAAACATTTTGTGAATCTAAGTTTGGCCTCATTGAGGGGCAGTGTTTCAATGTGAGTAGGAAAATGAGAGGACCCCTAAACATATTTTAAGAGAAAAAAGCAGTGGGTGAACCCGTCATGCAATGCCTCTGAGCATGTGCAGAGTTCACCCTTCCCACCAGCTGGCAGTGACAGTCAGCGCCTACAGATTCAGTAAAAAGGCTCACAGGTCACCAGGCACCCAGCTCCAAAGTAAACTAGAACTCCAGTGCCTCTTGCTATGGAAACGAATCTTCATCTTGCAGCTCCTGTAAACCGTAATGGGGGGAAGTACAATGTCTTTGAGGGACGCGGGTGGCGCTGTGGGTTAAACCACAGAGCCTAGGGCTTGCCAATCAGAAGGTCGGTGGTTCGAATCCCCACGACGGGGTGAGCTCCTGTTGCTCGGTCCCTGCTCCTGCCCACCTAGCAGTTTGAAAGCACGCTAAAAGTGCAAGTAGATAAATAGGTACTGCTCCAGCGGGAAGGTAAACGGCGTTTCCATGCACTGTTCTAGTGTGCCAGAAGCGGCTTAGTCCTGCTGGCCACATGACCCGGAAGCTGCACGCCAGCTCCTTCGGCCAATAAAGCGAGATGAGCGCTCAACCCCAGAGTCGTCCATGACTGGACCTAATGGTCAGGGGTCGCTTTACCTTTACAATGTCTTTGGGGTGACCTGTCCATGTAATTCCACCTGTGGCTTCCTGTTGGAGTGGGTCTCAAGATCCAGGGCTGGCCAGAGACATTTTTGCACCTGAGGCAAACCACGAATTGGTGCCCCTCCCCACCAGGGAAGAGGGGTGAGTGAATCAGGAACAAGGGGGGGGGAATAAAGATCTACACTGGGTGCAAGGCGGGGAGGAGACCAGCAGCGCCTCCCATTCACCAAGAGGCATCTGTAGGGGCAGCATTTGGGGTGGGGGGCTGCTGAGGAGGGGAAAGATCCGGCCTTCAAGGAGCCCACCACAACGGTGACTGCCACCAAAGCAGTGGCATCAGTGGGTGAGGCATTCCTCGCAGGCCAGATCTGCTGCCCCTGTGGATCCTGCTGCCTGAGGCGGTCGCCTCACCTTGCCTCACAGGTGAGCCGGCCCTGTCAAGATCAATGCCACAACAAAGAGTCTTCACCATTCTACTCTGGCCTACCAGACTGCCAATATTCTCCCCACCTTTGTAATCTGCTCCACCCATGGATTTGCAAATACTATGCAGTATATTAAAAAGGAAGGTCCGTATAGTTAAAGCTATGGTTTTCCCAATAGTGATGTATGGAAGTGAGAGCTGGACCATCCAGAAGGCTGATCACCGAAGAATTGATGCTTTTGAATTCTGGTGCTGGAGGAGACTCTTGAGAGTCCCATGGACTGCAAAAAGATCAAACCTCTCCATTCTGAAGGAAATCAGCCCTGAGTGCTCACTGGAAGGACAGATCCTGAAGCTGAGGCTCCAAGACTTTGGCCACCTCATGAGAAGTGAAGACTCCCTGGGAAAGACCCTGATGTTGGGAAAGATGGAGGGCGCAAGGAGAAGGGGACGATGGAGGACGAGATGGTTGGATGGTGTTCTTGAAGCTACCAGCATGAGTTTGACCAAACTGCGGGAGGCAGTGGAAGACAGGAGTGCCTGGTGTGCTCTGGTCCAGGGGGTCACGAAGAGGCGGACACAACTAAACGACTAAATAACAACAACAACAACATATTAAAAAGTGTGTGTGTGTGTCTGAGCCCTATCCTGTGGCAGTGGATTCTACAGGTTAACTGTATAACAAAGGCTTTCTTCTGTGGCTTAAAATGCTCTCCGTGCATTGTTTCCAACTGCTGCAAATATTTGGGAGGGCAAATATTTATTTCTCCATCCGCACCAGTTACTCTCCTGTAAAGTGCTACCGTGTTAATAGGGCTAAGCTGTGTATTGCCTCCATGGGATTTGTAACAGTTTCTAATTTTAATTGATTGGTGGTCCTTTCTTGGCACGTTGCGAGCAATGACCTTTTCTAATGGACACAGATATGCTCCTGTTTGTTCACACACTCAGAAGCCACAGCCAACCCACATCGCTTCACGCTTGTTCATTGGAACAGAGGACCTGAGCAAGTGTTTAATCAAGGCGCTTAACTCTGGGCGGATTGGGCCCACCATATTTAGACATTGAAGGCTGAACCCCGAACCAAACTTACTAGGGAGCAGGCCCTGCTGAACTCAGGTGTCTTTTAAGCCAAATGGCTCTGGGCTCTGTTTCCAACTTTAGATGAAAACTAGAAAGGATTCTGGGAGCAGAAATTCCTTTGATACAAACTAGCCTGACCTTTTGATCCAATCCAGTTGTTTCTGCTGCTGCTGCTATTATTAAAATTAAAATTTCTCTCCTGCCTTTCCTTCCTCCCCAAGAAGCCCAGAGATGGAAACAACCATGTAGGAGAAGAATACAATTAAGAATTACAATTTGGTGCTTTAAAAAAAATATAATATCATTTAAAAACATATTTCTAAACACATTCAAAAAACTGTCACATGCAATCATGGATAATATAATTTCAAGGTTGCCAAGAACAATTTTTTTTGACACAAACACCCTTTCCAATTCTAGGAGGTCAAGTTCATTATACTGGAATGTATCCATTAAAATCATTAACTGGGTGATAACGTTTCCTAGGTCTCCTGCCTCATATGAGGAACAGTTGAGGGAGTTGGTTATGTTCAGCCTAGAGAAGAGAAGGAGAGGTGATATGAAAGGCCATCTTCAAATATCTCAAGGGCTTTCGCATGGAAGATGGAGCCAGCTTCTTTCCTCCTGCTCTGGAGGGTGGGACCCAAACCTATTTATTCAAGTGAGAAGAAAGGAAATTCCAACGAAACATTAGGAAGAACTTTCTGATGGCAAGAGCTGTATGATGGTGGAATGGATTCCCTTGGAATGTGCTGGACTCTCCTTCCTTGGAGGTTTCTAAGCAGAGCTTGGGTGGTCATCTGACAGGGATTCTTAAGCTGTGATTCCTGTACTGCAGGGGGCTGGAATGGATGCTCATTTTGGGTGCCTTTCAACTCTGTCATTCCATGATTCAGTCTATGCACTGATATGGCACTTTACAGATCAGCCAGTCAGAATAGAAGTGGGGTCCAGAAACCAGAGCTGGTGAGGATTTGGTTGAAAGATGTAGGACTCACAGCTGTCCATGGAGGCACAGGTCAATTCTGTGTCCAGGGCAGCTGTTTACCAGCTACATCTGGTACGATGGCTGAGACCCTCCCTGCCCGTGGACTGTCTCGCCAGAGTGGTGCATGCTCTAGTTATCTCTCTCTTGGATTACTGCAATGCACTCTACGTGGGGCTGCCTTTGAAGGTGACCCGGAAACTACAACTAATCCAGAATGCAGCAGCTAGACTGGTGACTGGGAGCGGTCACCAGGACCACATAACACCGGTCTTGAAAGATCTACACTGGCTCCCAGTACGTTTCCAAGCACAATTCAAAGTGTTGGTGGTGACCTTGAAAGCCCTAAACAGCCTCGGCCCAGTAGACCTGAAGGAGTGTCTCCACCCCCATTGTTCTACCTGGACACTGAGGTCCAGCGCCAAGGGCCTTCTGGCGGTTCCTTCACTGTGAGAAGTGAAGTTACAGGGAACCAGGCAGAGGGCCTTCTCGGTAGTGGCACCCGCCCTGTGGAACGCCCTCCCACCAGGTGTCAAAGAGAAGAACAACTGCCAGACTTTTAGAAGACATCTGAAGGCAGCCCTGTTTAGGGAAGCTTTTAATGTTTAACAGACCACTGTATTTTGGTACTTTGTTGGCAGCTGCCCAGGGTGGCTGGGGAGACCCAGCCAGATGGGTGGGGTATAAATAAATTATTATTATTATTATTATTATTTTGTATCTTTAGCCTGGAGAAGTGAAGATTAATCAAGAAATGGCTGCATGGCTTGTCCTTCAGAAGAGGAAGCATCAGACCTCTTCCCTGTTTTTCCAGAGGACAGGACATTAGAGAGAGGAAGATTTCAGCAAAAGACTGGGAGAAACTTCAGAGCTGTTTGCAGGGCAACAGACTCAGGAGGGGCAGGACTCTCTGCAACAGCCACGGAAGCGGAGGCTGGGCTGTCATCTGTCAGCCGTGGGGTTGACAGAGGTACCTGCAGTGGATGCATCCCGTGGAAAACGTGGCAAGAGGGGAATGGCTCCTCTTTGAGGCTCTGGCCTGGCCAGAGAGACCATTAGCATCCACGTTCAGCTGGCGGTTCCAGCCGCCTGGAATGCAAGCCGACCAAGTCATGATGTCACCCACATTTGTAATTACCTGCTTCAGAATATGAATTGGCTAAATTTAGCATTTCCAGCACCCACGCCTGAGTACATGGGGAAACTGCTGGCATTCTGCAACTAGTGCAGCGCACCAGAACCGAGCAGCCTGCAACGGAAGACACCTGCGGTGCTTAGGAGCCTATTTTGTACACACACAGGTTTATTGATGCATTTGCAGAAAACATTTTGCCCGGGTTTGTGCGCGCAGCACTACAACTCCCTTCATCCCTAGTCAACGGCCATGCTTGCTGGGGCTGATGGGAGCTGTAGTTCTTCGACATCTGGAGGGCCAAAGGTCCCCCACACCGAACCGGAGTACAGCTCCGCTCTGAGGGCAGGTGGGCTGCCCTTCAGGACCGCAATGTGGAGACGGGCAGATGGGACCCAGGGGAGCTCCGGCCGCACGAAGCTCGTTTTGCACCAGCCCAGGGAAATGAAAGGGGCCTGCATGTTGTGCAGGGAGCATTCCTGGAGGTGGCACGCGTGAATGGGTCCCTTGCGTGGGTGGGGGGCTGCGTGGGGAGAGGATGAGCGGTGCCCTTTCCTTCCTGGGGCTCCAAAATGTCCTCGTCCAGCCGTGCCCTGAGCCCTGGGGCGGCGGGTGGGGGGCCAGGTTCCTCGGAGAACAGCCCAGGCAGGCAGGCAGGCGCCCCTCGTGGGCGCGGGGAGGCGGCGGTGGCGGCGTGGCCTTTGTCACCTGGGCTTCCCTCTGTTCCCTTTCCTGCAGAAGTAAACAAATCTACACAGGGCAAGACAATAGCGAACAGGCTTGTTCCTAGATATTTGTTAATTAGGGACATATGTCTCCTGGAGGAATCATTGTGCAAAAGGGGGGACCTTCTGCTCGCCAGCCCCCCTCATTTGCATAAAGCGAAGCCCATTGGCTTGGGGGCCGTGATGTCAGAGGGTGACTTGTAAACTTTGGGTGACTGGAGATTGTTAGCTTGGTTTGCAATTCCATCAGTCCGCCGGAGTAGAGAGGGAGGGCGGAAATTCAGAACAAAACCCGGGTCGGTGCGCGCTCCCGCGCGCCCTCGGAGCGCTCTCTCTTGATCTCGCGAAGGGCCTGAGGTTCGCAGCAGTCTTGTTAATTAGGATGCAGGGAAGGAGAGCAGCAGGAATCAAAGGCAGGGCCGCAGGGGAGCCGAGCAGAAACAAGCGCAGCCCAGTGGTGCGTCTGGATGCTGGCGAGCGGCGGAGAAGACGCTTCTCGGCGCTGGGGAAGGAGGTTTCGAGAGGGGATTCCAGGCCTGAGGCCACAGCTCCGCTGGCTTGCCGGGAGGGGGTCGTGAGAGGGCCTTTGCAAGGGAAACTAACTGGCGCTGAGAGCGTTAGGCTGGGCCTTTGCATTCACTGTTTATTGCTTTGCAATCCAGATATGCCCCCATCCCTCTTCGGGGGGCCTCGACCACGGTTCTTTTGCACAAAACAAACTCTCTCCTTGCAGTTTGCACAGCACCAGACCTCTCTGGCATCAAAGCCCACGCCAAAGGCCCATTCAGGGTAGAGGAGAAAGATGGACTGACTCAGGGGGCGAGTGGGGGATTAGTGGAGAAAGTTCTGATGTGGATGGCTTCACGGTGAGAGACGGTCCTGTCCGGGGAGGTCCCCGCCAGCCCCCGCGCGGGCCCAGCCGCGGAGACCATCTCCAAGGAAGCTCAGCAAGGCGCCTCGCCCTTCCCTCGCTCTTCCCACTTCCCCGTGGGTCGTGCACACATCCCGCGCCTCCTTCTCCTCGCGGGCCATTGTGTGACACCGAGGAGGCGTCGGGAGGTGGGACCACCGGTAGTGCCACCAAGAAAGGCGGAGCGGTTGGATGGACGGCTCTGGGCGCCTTCAGAGTTTCGGCTGTGGGGTGGGGAGAGCGGGGCGAGGGAGGGCAGCGAAAATAACTGCGTCCTCTATTTTGCAGCTCTTGTTTTCTGGGCCAAGCCAACCACCAACTTTTTCTCTCCCGCTCTGCCACGCTGGCAACCCTCGGTTCCCACCCCATAGTGATTGAAACGCCTCTCCCGGGAGATCGGGTTCAGATGAACCTACATATACCCCGCCTTGCTGTCCTCTCAACTTGGCTACACTGTGTTCAGACGTGCAGGTGGTAGGAAACTCCCGAGTCCTCCCCGCAACCCCAATACATTTATTGAACCCCGGTTTTCGCGTGGAAGCCAGAAGGGACGAGTGCCAAACGGCTGGCCTTCAGGGGCCGAGACACTTGTTGCCTTCTTGCTATTGCAGGCTTCTCACTACGTCGTTATTCTGGGATGTAGGCAGAGGACGGGAGGGGGGCGGTCTCCTCTCCCAGTTCTCCAGAATCCAGTACCTCAAGACTCTGCCAGCATGTGACTCCGGCGTGCGAACTGGAAGCCCCTTGCAGTAGACTCCCCTTCGACTCTCTATCAGAATATAGGCCCAAGAATCTTGACTGTCTACCCGCTTTTGCTGCCCCAGATCGAAGGAGCAGGACTTTATTTATTTATTGCGGGGAAGGCCTGGTGTCCAACCTTGGAACTCAGTCCTGTGATATGGGAACAAGTCGCAATGCCGTGTCTTTGAGCACGTGCAAAGTGTCTTTCCTGCGCTTCCAGTGTTCACACATCTGGGGCTGGAAGAGGATCTCCTCACTCAGTAAAAGGAAAGGCAGGATTGCGTCTCAGCGCCTCACCTTTTTGCAAAGGATGCCTCCCCACTCCCCGCACGATTCGTGACACCCACGACACTCAGCCCCCCTTCTTCAGACAAGAGATCCTTTCTCTCACCAACCTCCTTCTAAAAGGGGAACAAAAGGCCCGGCCTGCGTCCCCTTCCCCTCATTAAAAAGTGAGGGTGTCGCCCACAGGGCCCCACAGGTCTTCCTGACGCTCCCTCCAATCAATCACTGGCGGGGGGAGAAAGCGACACCCCTCCTTCCCTCCTCATTAGGTCTGATAGAGCCGAGGTGGGGGGGTGGGCTTGTGTTTCGCGGCCAAGCCAAGTTGCTTCTCTTGCAAGTTGCCAACGGGCTGAGAATGCCGGATATATATATATATTCCCCACCCGGGGCTGCGCCGAGCCTCCGACGTTGCCGCGGGAGCTGGATCTGCCTCCGCGCACTTTCCGCGTTTAACTTGCAAAGGAAAAGCGATCAAGGGTCGAGGGGAGGAAAGGAAGGAAAGAGCGAAGAGTGGGAGGGGGTTTACGAAAAGGCAGGGCAGGAGGCGACTCACAACAGCGTCACTAAATCATTCTGTCTCAGCCCTGTTCCCGGGAGAGATTTCTTCCCTTTTTTTTTTTTTTTGATGGATTAAATTAAGCGCTTCCATTTCCGTCCACCACCTGATCGCTGCATTATAAATCCGAACAGCTGATCCGCGAATCTTCAGAAATTCAGGAGCTTGCAACAAGAGGCTGCGGCAAGGAAGCCTGGGAGCTGTCCAGTGCTGAACAAGGAACCCCCCCCCCCCCCCCACCGCCCAACAAGCAAGCAAGCAAGCAAGCGAGCAAGCGAGCCAGCCAGCCAGCCAGCGAGCCAAGCAAGCAATAACCGCCGCCGCCGCCGCCGCCGCCGCCACCCCTCCCCACCGCCATCGCAGCCCCGGAGCGGAACAACAATACGAATTACAGCACACACGCAACCCAGGCAGAAGCCGCAGCGCTGGAGAGGACCGAGCCGCAGGGGGCGGACGGGCAGGAGAAGGCGAGCCCAGCAAGAGCGCAGCAGCCCGGGCTGGCGGCGTGGAGGCGGTGAGGGCGCCTGGCGGCGGCGGCGGCAACGGCGGAGAGCCCGGTCGAGCCGGCGAGGGAACGGGGAGCGAGGCGGGGAGCGCCGGCCCAGCGGGAGGGAGCTGTCCAGGTGCCGAGCTCGCCGGCCGCCTCTTATGAACCAGCGCGGCGTTGGTTGCAATCTCTCGAACTCATGGTGGGCTTCTGAGCCGCGCTGGAGCGCAAGCGAGAGGCCTGCCAGGGCGCAGCCTCGCCGCGCACAAAAGCAGCAGCCGCCGCCGCCGCCGCCGCCGCTGCGGGAACAAGGACTTGCGCGGCGCAACCGCCCAGGCTGGAGACCTCCGCGGCGGGCAGCGCTCCATTCAGGGGGTTGGAAGGAGCAAGCAAAAAATACCACGAAGCCATAGCGCGCCGCGATTGCCATTCTTGAGTCCTTTCGGGGTTTGCTTTTTTTATTCTTATAAAAAAAAAAATCTGATTTTTCTCCCCCTCCGCAGATTTTATTTTTGTACGTTTTCCGTTCTTTCTTTTTTGTTGTTGTTCTTTTTCTTCGGCTGTCTCCTTCCCCTTCCTGCCCCCCCCCATATCACCCCTGCGCCCCTCCCGCATCTCGCCCACCTCTCATTTGAACCCATCGGCCGAAGCTGCGGGGGCTTCGTCACATTCCGGGAGAGTTCAGAAACCATGCCAAGATCTTTCCTGGTTAAAAAGGTCAAACTTGACGATTTCTCCTCGGCGGATCTCGAGAACTCCTACGGCAGGTCGCGGACAGACTTCAGCTCCCGGATCCATGACAAGGGTAAGGAGGGGGGCGGGTGGGCAGAGGACCCTCACCCAGCAGTGAAGGGGAGCGGGGAGAGAAAGAGGAACGGGGCCCCCACCGAGACAGGGATTAGGGGGACTCGAGGCTGTGGCGGTGCGGAAGGGGGGGCGGTCAGCGGTGCTTCAACCGTGCCAATGCGCAGCAGAAACTCTGGGCAGCAACAGCAAAGCCACCGGGGGGGGGGGGGTTGTCCCCCCGGTGAGCGCTCTCACGGCACCGGGGGAGGCAGCGCGCCAGGGCTCAAGCGAGTCCCGGTATGCGGCGCCTTTCCTGGAATGCTTTTGCAGCCCCGGGGGCCGCAGCACCCGCGAAGGGCCATATTGAGCGGGTCTTGCGCCTGGCTCCGCGCTGTGTTGACTGACTCGGCACATTTCGATGCAATCCAAACCCTGCTAAAATTAGACCTTGCAGGGACGGAGGCGGGTGGGCGAGCCTTTTCCATGATGGGGCAAGGGCGCGCGGGCGGGGGGGGGGCGGGTGGAGAGAGAGGGGAGGGGGAGGAGGAGGAAGAGGAGCCCCATTGGATTGCAGTTCCTTGTGAGAGAGGCCCTTTTGTCTCGCGCTCAAGTTCAAGGGCAACCGAACCCCCTCTCCCCCCCCCCCACGCATCCCAAGAGTCTTTCCCCGGGGGGAGGGCCCTTAAGCGGGACTCTTCCCTGTCTATGCGTGGCTCCAAACGAGGGGATGTTTCTCCCCCTCCGGCTGGGGCTTCCTGGTGACCCCCGCTTCCCCCCCCTCCCCGCTTTTGTTCCGGGCAATCCGTCTGCAGCGTGTTGCATAATCGCCGGAATTCTGCTGAAGTGGTTCGAGAGGGAGGAAAGGGGGGGGGAATTAGCCTCCCCCTCCGCAACCCCCCCCTCCCCGCGCGCCTTTCTCCTCTGGTCTCCTGCAGAGCGCTGACCTTGAGAGAGAGGAGAGGATCGCGGGTGGGGTGGGGGGAGGGGGATGGAGATAAAGAGGATGCCCCTCTCCTCCCCGCACATCTCTCTCTCCCCCCCCCCCCTCCTCAATTCCTGCCAGGCAGTTATCTGGCCGAGGCAGCCGCAGGTGAAAGGGCCGGGAAATGGCCCGGAATGATGGAGAGGAAGATGAGGGGAAGGAGGTTCATCAAGCGCCGCGGAGATTAGCATGACAGAGGAGCCGCTTGGCCGGGGGGAGCGGGGGGGGGGAGAGAGGGAGGGGGCTCCTCCTCCGGGCTCCAGCTTGTTGCATCTATTAACTAGAGAGCTCTCGAGCCGAGCTCCCGAGCCCATCAATTATGGACTCCTCAGAGTCGCCGGGCTGGGCTCGCTCTGCTCCGGCCTGGGAGACTCGCTGCTGAACCCACGCCGCTCTCTCTCTCTCCCGCCCTCCCTCCCTCCCTGGCCTTCCTCCTGGCCCCCTCTTCCTCTTCCTCCCGTCTTCTGTACCCATCTTGTCCCTTCTCTGCGTGTCACTCTCTCTCCCCCCTCCCGCCCCCAAACCTATCTCTCTTTCTCCATGTGTGTCCTTTCCAATTCGCCCCACGGCCACCCCCCACTCCTTTCCCCCTCGCAACTCGTCCCCTACACTCCCCCCTTCCAAACCTCACGTGGCCCCCTCCCTCGCCCCCAATTCATTACTTCTCCCTGCTAATTTCTCTTTTGCTCTCCACCTCTCCCTCCGTCCCCCTCGGAAAACCTTCTCTCTCCCGTTCCCCTCGCGCCTTTGCCCCTGGAACCCCCCCCCCCGGCCCCCTCTCCCCCCAACTCATTCCCCTCCTTCCTCTCCTGCTCCGTCCCCTTCTCCCCCACCCCGCTGTGCCCCCCACCCCTCCTCAGGAGGCTACATCAGCGAGTACATCTCCCCGTCGTCGGTGTACGAGGGCGAGAGCGACGGCGGGCTCAAGGTCCCTTCGCCGACGGGCGTCATCTACCCCGGCAGCCACGGCGACTACGGCGCGCCCGACTCGGACCCGCCGGACAGCCCCCACTCGGAGTTGGCCGGCGGCTACATCAACGGCGACGCGGCGGTGAGCGAGGGCTACGCCGTCGATGCTTTCTTCATCACCGACGGCCGTTCGCGCCGCAAGGCGGCGGTGGTGGGCGGCGGCGGCGGCGGCGGGGCGGCGGGCTCCCGGCTGGGCCAAGCTCCGCAGCAATCCGGCCCGCAGGGCGGCCCTCCCCTTGCTCCGCAGCAGCAGCAGCAGCAGCGGCACACGTGCAGCGAGTGCGGCAAGACGTACGCCACGTCGTCCAACCTGAGCCGCCACAAGCAGACGCACCGCAGCCTGGACAGCAAGATGGCCAAGAAGTGTCCCACCTGCGGGAAGGTGTACGTGTCCATGCCGGCCATGGCCATGCACCTCCTGACGCACGACCTCAAGCACAAGTGCGACGTGTGCGGCAAGGCCTTCAGCCGGCCCTGGCTGCTGCAGGGCCACATGCGCTCGCACACGGGCGAGAAGCCCTTCGGCTGCGCCCACTGCGGCAAGGCCTTCGCCGACCGCTCCAACCTGCGCGCCCACATGCAGACTCACTCCGCCTTCAAGCACTTCAAGTGCAAACGCTGCAACAAGACCTTCGCCCTCAAGTCCTACCTGAACAAGCACTACGAGTCCGCCTGCTTCAAGGGCGCCGTCCCGCCCCCGCTCAGCCCCCTCGACGCCTGAACCCGCGCCCGGCCGCTGCGCCCAGACCCTCCTGCGCCCCCCGGGCGGGCGGGGGGGGGAAAGAGGCCACGCGGAGGGCCCCCTCCTCCTCCTCCCGCGCCCTGGCCCTCCCTCCCTCCCTCCCTCCCTGCCTCTTCCTCCTCCTCCTCCTCCGGGCTTTCCGAAAGGGTCGACTTCGCCTTGCGAAACCGCGAAGCCAGATTCGCGAAACCCCCGCAGCCAAGGGCCGCGCAAGGGTCCGCCCGGAAAGGTAAAAGGAACAGACAACAACAAGTCAAGCGCAGCCCCCGCCATCTCCACACTCCTGCTCTTCCCGCAAAGTATAATAAGCCTAATAAGCATAATAACAATAATGATGATTATGAATTATTCATTAATGAATTACGTCAGGCGAACGATTCTCTTTTTACGATTTCATTTGCGAGACGGTTTTTCTCTCTTCCTCTTCCTTTTTTTTTCTCTTTTCTTTTCCAAAAAGTGTCAATTTCTATTTTCCTAAGTGTTTGCTTTGCTATATATTTATTTGACGGGTCTTTTTAAAAATTATTTATTTGAAAGAAAAGAAAATGCAGAAGTATATATTTAACTTGGAAACTTTCTTATTTATTTATTTATTTATTTATGCGTTTGTTTATTTATTTATGCATTTATTTATTCGAGGGGGGGAGCGCCTCCTCCCTTAAGACTTTTACGTTTGCACTTTTTCGAATTTTCGGTTGTCGAGACGAGCCAACTCTTTTGCACCACTGTTGACTTCCAATCTGTTCGTTTGTTGCCAAGACTACTTTACTATGCCAAAGTCTACGTCACTTTTTGAAGGGGGAGGGAACGAGGAAACAAACACACGAGGAAAAAGGACTGGCCTTTTTTTCCTTTCCTTCTTGCTTTCTTTCTTTTTGTTGAGGGGGGGGCGGGGGGGGCGGGGCGGGGCGTTGTTGCCATCCTTTCTAACACAGGATTTTTTGCATGCAAGAACAAAAAAAAAATGTATTTAAAAATCTATGCCAATTTGATGATGCTTTTTTAAATTATTATTATTATTATGGATTTTCATTTGTAAAACAATTTTACGTCACTTTTTTCTTTGCCAAACTTTTAGATAATAATAATAATAGTCTATTTGAGGGCAATATTCTCCTACTGAACTAATAGAAGCAATAATTAACGTAATGCATGTTATTTTTAAGACAATAGTATTACTGAGGAATCAGGTACATTTTAATCCAATATTCTTAATAGCAACGGATATCAGGGACTTTGCCAATGTAGTAAGATAGAGTTAATACGGCGAATCTTCCTTCTCTTCTCTTCTAATGAATGCACACTGCCTGCCTTCTTCGACTTACTTCCGAGTAGCTTAGTCACCTCTCTAGGCTTGTAGCGCTTGCCTTGCCAGGAGACCTACGAGCAATTAACCCCCCTCCCTCCCTTTTTTCTAGCGAACCTCCAGAGGACCGTCCACGGTGGCTTCTCAGAGTCCCTTTCTGCACACACACCCCCCGACCCGTTTCCAGGCGCTGAGTTTCTGGAAGGGCTGCGGGGAGGGGTCAAAGGTGCAGTTCCACCTTCCCCGGGGGAGGGTGGCTTCACGCCCACCCTGAGAACCCCGGACCCTCCATCCAGGGCCAGCCCCAATGTATTTACCTGCCTTCAACAGGTGTGTCCTTCGACGGGGAGGTATCTGGCGCTCACACCTGTGGGATGGCGCGCCTCAGAGCCCCGTCCCCCTTCCTGCACACTGAGGCCCGGGCTCCATCCCACCCCCTCCTAGACTTCAGATATAGTGTTCTAACGTCATTCATCCGGGAAGGATCCTGTCCCATCCACGCCATCGCCTCCTCGCTCCTGCATTGCAGCTGGTTGGGTTAGACGAAGAAGAGGAGTTTGGATTTGATATCCAGCTTTATCACACCCCTAAGGAGTCTCAAAGCGGCTCACAATTTCCTTTCCCTTCCTCTCCCATAAGGTGAGTGGGGCTGAGAGACTTCAGAGAAGTGTGACTGGCCCAAGGTCACCCAGCAGCTGCAGGTGGAGGAGCGGAGACGCGAACCCGGTTCACCAGATTAGGAGTCTACCGCTCTAACCACTACACCACTACACCCTTGGGGTCCCATCCCTCTCTACTGTTCTCCGATTCTTAGGGAAGCCAACCAAGCCACGTAGACGGTCCTCCTCCTTTACCTATAAAGGCACCTTCCTCCCCCCTTTTAGGTCTTTCCATTTTATGAATAACTTAAGAGAAATAAACAGCACAAAAGAATTAAAAAAAAAAACAACCTTAATAGAATTCAGGTAGAAGGAAACTTGTATTAGCTAGGACCTCCTGTTTTTGTACTTAAGATAATTAATAATGCTACTAGAACGATGACTTCTGACGCTAAGACTGCTAACTATTGCTCCCTCCGCTAATACCGATTTCAAAAGGGGATCGACTCTGACGACTGTATATTGCAAGGAGCTTTGTAAATACCGTTTGGAAATTTACATGAATTTTTACAAGCTGTAAAGAATTCTAAGCCTGTTTGTGGAGAGAGAGAGAAAAAAAGAGAAACTTTTCCCTAGGAGAAAAGACATAATAATACTAAATGCAGACAAATAATAATGACGAGAATAATAATGATTTTGAGCCAGTATTTGAATGATGTACCAGTAAAGCACAATTAGCACAACGGTGTCCTGGAGCACTTCACGATAATAATAATATTATTAATAATAATAATAAAAGAGAGAAGAAAATCTTGCAATAGATCCTTTGTATGTCCTCGATTTCTTTCTGCTTTTCTCCAAACTGTGGTCAAGGCGCGCGCGGAAGGAGGCCGGTCCTTTGGGAGTAACGTGCGCCCCGCGAGGCGGATTCACACGAACCCGGGTCCTCAGACCCTTTGATCTCCCCGCCTCCCCCCTTTCGAAGGCGAGAGCTGTTGTCTGTCGGGGCTGGAAAGGAAAGCGCAGGCGGGAGCCTCTGCCCGCGGGCGCTTGCTTAGGGAAGAAGCGGGTGCTCTCTGCACATGCTCGGGGCACCTTCTTCTTTGTTACCCCACGCGCTCCCCAGCCACGCCGATGGAAGAGCGCCCTGCTTTGTATTCAAAAAGTCCCGGGTTCAGTCACCAGCAATATATCCAGGCAGGGCTTGGGAAGACTGGACGGTGCAAAGAATAAGACAGGAAGAGCCCTTAGACAGTGGACCGGACTCCTTGGGGGGGGGGGTGACTCTCCTGCCTCGGAGGCTTTGAAGCCAAGGTGGGATGGCCATCCGTCTTTGGTTGGGATTCTTGCCTTGCAGCGGGTTGGACTAGATGACCCTCAGGGTACCTTTCAACTCTTAATAATAATAAGTTTTATTTATTCCCCGCCCTCCCCAGCCAAGACCGGGCTCAGGGCGGCTGACAACTGATATAAAAACAAACTGATTGAAAACAAGATTAAAATACAACATCAAAACATTAAAACGCAGCCTCATTTCAATGGAAACTCAGATCAAAAACTTTTGGGGGGATGAAAAGGTCAAGTCTTCAAAAAGGCCAACTTTTCAGTTCTAAGGGTCTATACTACTCAGATAGGTGAGCCAACGGCCTGGCTCAGTATACTAACTGCAGCTTCCCTCCGATTTTCTTTTGAGTACAAGTTTCGGAGGGGAGACAGAGAGACAGAGACCCCACTTCGAATCCCCCCCCCCCCCCAGCCACGGTCAAGTCCGACAGACTCCTGCAGTAGGAAGTCTTCCTGAGCAGCTGAGAAGGAGGACGGGCTGCGCGTTCTCGCCTGTTGCTCCTTTGTCGCCCCCACCAATAAAGGGGGGGTCTTCACCCCCTCCCTGCTAATTGCAGCAGCCCCCGGCAGCCGAGCTCAGCCCCGGCGGCTTCCCGGGCGTCCGAAGGGGCATCTGAGCCGCTTCCCCGGTTTGCATGCGGATCACGTCGTGGCTCCCTGCCCCCTCCTCTGATTAAAGGCATCGGGGGGGAGGGACAAAGGGAGGGCCCGCCGCCTTTCATCCTAGTTAACCCGGAGCACAGAAGCAATTTCCCCCAAGACGGGCGGGCAGGGGGAGGGGAGAGGCAGGCCGGGCCCGACGCAGCAGCAGCAGCTCCCCCCCCCCCAACTCCAGCCCCCCGGAGGAGACACGCCAGCCGGCAGCTGGGCGGGGGAGGGGGAGCGCTCAGGCTGGCCCGCAACCCCTTGGCTGCCGGGGGAGGGGGCGGCGAGGGGTCGCCTCTGCTCCTGACATCCCTCTCTCCAAGTATCCGGAGAAACTGTTGGGAAAGGAGTCTTCCACCAAGCAGAGGCTGAGTTTGGAGGTTCATTTCCTATCTGAGAGTGACTTCTGCTTGTTCTCCTTTCCATTTTTGGACCGCTTGACTCTTCAGCCCTTTCCAGACGCAGCAGTGACAGTCCCGGGGAGACCCTCCCCTTCTCCTCCACGTGTGCAAGGAGCCTTCATGTGATCTGGCCTCCACGTGTTCTGAAATCCCTGTCCGGAGGCTCCTCCAGCCATGAGTCATTCACAGTTAAGGAGAACTAGGACCCTTCCTCCCTGAACATACAGAGCAGAGGTCTGCAGGGAGAGAGCCCTGAGGGAGGGAGGGATCCAGACCACAAGCTTCTGCATGATCTGGAACCCTCTTTGTTGTTGTTTAGTCGTGTCTGCCTCTTCGTGACCCCCTGGACCAGAGCACGCCAGGCCCTCCTGTCTTCCACTGCCTCCCGCAGTTTGGTCAAACTCATGTTCGTAGCTTCGAGAACGCTGTCCCACCATCTCGTCCTCTGTCGTCCCCTTCTCCTTGTGCCCTCCATCTTTCCCAACATCAGGGTCTTTTCCAGGGAGTCTTCTCTTCTCATGAGGTGGCCCAGGCCAAAGGTCCACCTTGTCCAGCATTCTGTTCTGACAGTGACCAACCAGAGGTTTCTCCTGGGAAGCTCACAAGTGGGACACAAGTACAAGAGCTCTCACTGAAGGTGTGATAGTTTCTGGGCCCAAGCCAAAGGGCCGCTTTGGACCTATAAATCCTTAAATGGCTCAGGACTGTACCTGAAGAACTGCCTCTCCCGCTATGATCCAACCCAGAGGCCCTTCTTCATGTGCCTTCTCCACAAGAGGTCTGGTGGGTGGTAACACAAGGTAGGGACTTTTCTGTGGTGGCCCCCTGTTTGTGGAACAATCTCCCCAGGGAGGCTTGCCTGGCACCTTCATTACATATCTTTAGGCACCAGGAGAAAATGTTTCTTTATAACCAGAATTAACATTCTATGGCCTTTTAAATGTGTTAGTGGGAGGGAGAAGTTATTTGTTTGTTTTTGTTTAATTACATATTTTGAGTTCTCATTCTGTATTTTTATGTTGCATACCACTCTGTGATCTTCGGATGAAGGGTGGTATACAAATATAATAATCAATAATGAAAATAATAAATGGTTCAGGGTCCTTAACAGAAGAAAGGATTCTGAAAACTCCAAAAGGACCTTTCCAAACTTAATGAATGGAAAGTACAGTGGTACCTCGGGTTACAAAAACTGTTCTGAACCTGAGGCGTGCTTTTGCTAATAGGGCCTCCTGCTGCTGCCACGCCGCCACTGCAAGGTTTCCACTCTCATCCTGGGGCAAAGTTCTCAACCCGAGGTACTACTTCCAGGTTAGCGGAGTTTGTAACCCGAAGCGTTTGTAACCCGAGGTACCACTGTAAAATGGCAAATGCAATTCAGTGTGAACAAGTTTAAAGTGATGCATGTCAGGCTGGCAAAAACATCTGAATTTCACCAACCGTATACGCTCATGGGGTATGAACTGGCAGTGACAGACCAGGAAAGAGACCTTGGGGTCATAGTGGACAGCTCTGTGAAGATGTTGACCCAGTGTGCCACAGCTGTGGAAAAGGCAAATTCCATGCTAGGGATCACTAGGAATGGAACTGCCAATATCACAATAACACCTGTTGTTTTTGTCCATGGAGTTTTCCTGGCAGGGACACTGGAGTGGCTTGCCAGTTCCTGCTCCAGGTGGATCACGTTTGGTCAAAACTCTCCACTCTGACCTGTCCATCTTGGGTGGCCCTGCCCGGCACGGCTCATAGCTTCTCTGAGTTATTCAAGCCCCTTCGCCACGGCAAGGCAGTGATCCATGAATCCATTCCGTATTTGAAATACTGTACAGTTCTGGTCGCCTCCCTCCAGAAAGGCTATTGTAAAGTTAGAAAAGAGCAAACAAAATTATCAAGATGGAGCGACTCCTTTATGAGGGAAGGACTTTGGGACTTTTGGCAAGAAAGAGGTGACGTGGTTGAAGTTTTTCAAATAATGCATGGCATGGGGAAAGTGGACAGAGAAATGTTTTCCTCCCTTTCTCTTAACACAAGAACTCACGGACATCCAATGAAAGTAAGCGCTGGAAGATTCAGGACAGATAATAGGACTTCTTTATGCAGCGCATTGTTAAACTACAGAACTTGTTCCCGCAGGAGGCAAGGATGGCCACCAACCTAAAGGTAAAGGGTAAAGGGACCCCTGACCATTAGGACCAGTCGTGGCCGACTCTGGGGTTGCAGCGCTCATCTCGCTTTACTGGCCGAGGGAGCCGGCGTACAGCTTCTGGATCATTTTGCCAGCAGGACTATGCCGCTTCTGGCGAACCAGGGCAGCACACGGAAACACCGTTTACCTTCCCGCTGGAGCATTACCTATTTATCTACTTGCACTTTGACGTGCTTTCGAACTGCTAGGTTGGCAGGAGCAGGGACCGAGCAAAGGGAGCTCACCCCGTCGTGGGGACCTTCTGATCGGCAAGTCCTAGGCTCTGTGGTTTAACCCACAGTGCCCGCCTAGATAGCTTTAAAAGAGAATTAGACAAACTCCGGGGAAGGCTACTGCAGGCTCCCTGCCTGCCTGGCTCTGCTCTGCTTCCACATCTGGGTTCCCAATAGAGGCACATCTGGTTGGTCACTGTGAGAACTGGACTAGAAGGGCCATTGGCCTGATCCAGCAGCTTCTTCTTAACATCTGGAAGGCATGAGGTTGGGGGAAGCTGCCCTAGACATCTGTTTGACTTTAAGGTGCAGCAAGGCCCTTCGTAACCATGGAGGAAAACATCTCATGAAACTTGAGGCGCCTTAAGCAGAACTGCCTAAATACACCAGGTGCGTCCAGGTGCCTTCCTTTTGAAAAGGGATCTGAAGCAGAGGGTCCAGCTATGCACCCACACGGGGATTGGGGTCCCTTCACCCCCTGCCTGGTGTTGCTATAAAAGAGCCCTTCTGGCTTGAAAGGGACCCACCTGAAATCCAGAGAGTCCACCCTTTCACCTGCATTCCACTACATTACAGGACTTCTCCAGGGATCCTGTTCCCCTCGTCTGGGCAAGCAAGCTGGAAGGTCCCACAGCAACACAGAAAGAAGCTGCCCTCTGCTTGGTCAGACCACAGGTCCATCTCGCTCATGATTGTCGACACTGACTGCCAGCAGCTCCCCAGGAATCTCTACCAGCCCTCCGAGGAAATGCCACGGGAGGTGGAACAGGGGACCGTCTGCAGACAAAGCAGGAGCTCTGCCCCTGAGGTTTAGCCCTTTTGGGTCACCTCTGCATTACAACTAGCAGAGTTTGTGTGGGAATGTTGTGGATGGTAGGAGAGGATATATTGATTAAATATTATCCTTCCTCACTCGCGCTAGTGAGTAAGTAGCAAAGTACATTCCACAGTATATTAAAGGAAGCTAGTTGGTAGATTTGTTTTAATCTCTTCACTTAAGCAATCCAATCTCGCCTGGCCAGATTGGGTTTGATCCTGGTACATCCCCTTTGTTCCCTCTTAAAAAGAATAAAGACACAGCAGTCTTCTCTTAAAAGTAAAGATAAGAAGTTTACTTACATTCATTCAGTTCACAGTAGGTTCCCTGAAGGCAGGCTTTTAGCTTGTAGCTACAGAGAAGAGAGTGGGTTCATCCCATGTAGGGATATGAGCCCATGTGCTGCTGGCTGAGAACCAGCAGACAGCAAAAGACATCAAGAGATCATGGCATCAAAGAGGGAGATGTCTGTGTGACTGGCCCTTTTATGGGGTCTCCTGGGGTTCATGCCCATCTACCTGGTCACACGCAGGGGAAGGATGCTCCAGACCAGGTGTGACAGGAAGTCCTCCTGGCTGGAGTAACAATGTGGGCAAACAGGAAGTGTTATACTTGACTGCTTATGTAACACCCCAGCACTACAACTAGCAGAGTTTGCCCCAAACACCCCCTTCCACTAATGATCGGAAGGTCCTAAGCCCCTGGGATGGCCGGAAAGAGGGTGAAGAACATCAGATGATCTTGGCTGTTATACCTGGCCAAAGCTCCATCTAGCCCAGCATCCTCATCTCACACCTGGTTGTCCACAGGTGGCTTGACTAGATGGGCCTGATGCAACAGTCAGGTTCTTCTGATGCTTTGAACCCTCTTGAAATTAACCCCCCCTCCCGCTGGGTGGATTATTTCAGTGGGGCTTGCAGAGAACTTCTGACTCAGGGGACTGTGCCCCATGCATGGGCGAGGTTTGCCTGCCTGCCTCCTGCTCTGCCATCCTCCGGCCCAGGGCACATTCTAGCAGGGATGGGGTTTGCCCAGGAGAACATCCTGCTGGACTGTATCTCATCGATCAAATCTGTCTCCCACCAATTCAGCCTCCCCAATGCAAGCACAGCAGAGGAGGCGGTTGCGGCTGCAGAGGGAGGGACCATCTTCTGATTTGACTCTTGTGGCAAAACGTCCTGGGCCAGCCCTGCACACATCTGAAGTCTAAACTCTGCATAAACTCGGGAGAGGAATTGATTTGTAATGCTCCTGGCTCATACAAAGCCTGGAGAAGATGTGGCAATGCGGAGCCTCCATCGAGGGCACTGCTGGGCACTGGGCAGACTTGGAGATGAGGCTCACAGCAGAGATTTGCTGTTGGGCAAAGGCTGGAGGTGGCTGGGCTGCTTGCAGGATGGCTGCGCGTGGTGCAAAGTGCAGTGCTGAAATGTGTGCTTGCACTAAAAGCAGTTAAGGCCTTGGAACTTGCCCCATGTTTTGGGGTTTGCCCTTCCCTCGCAATGTCCTTGCACTCCAAGAAGGATGACGGCCCCAGAGTTAATAGACCCAAGGAGGCAATCTTGACTTCCTGTGCTTGGGCTACATTAGTTCCTTCCTCACCAGAGGAAATGCCAGACAAAGTGTATGTCCCTGAAGGCCACACCTGTGGGATGTGATCCATGAGAGGAGGTCAAGTACAACATTCCTTGAAATGCTAGAGAAGGCATGCGAGGGGATGTTTGGTCCAGCCAGTCAAAACTTCCTGTTCCTCCTGGCTGGAGCATCCTTCCTTTTGCATGTGATAGGTGGGCGTGGCCTTACCTGTTCAGGTAACAAAAGGACAAGTCGCACAGCACCCTTCCCTCTTTTTGATTTCCTTCTTCGTTTGACCAGCTTTTAGCTAGGACTGCTCTGCTAACTCTCAGCTAGCAGAAGCACTGGGATTATTCCCCCATATGGTGTATATCCACATGTACATATTTGTAGCTAAGTCTGCCTTCAGGGATCCAACTGTGAACTGATGTAAGTAAACTTCTTTTATTCACTTTGAATAAGATAGCTGCATCTTTTTTTCTTTTAAGAGGGATTCAAGGGAACTTACCAGGAACGTACAATTCAATCTGAGACAGACTGAATTGTATGGTAGTGAGAGGCTCACACGAGCCTGCAACCAGCTATCTGCTGTGCATGCAAAAAGGGGGAATGTAAACTCTGCTAAGTAAAGAAATTTGCTAGCGCAAGTTAGGAAGGATATTAATAAACAATATATCCTTTCCTGCCTCCTTGAACATTCCCACAAAACCAAATTCCTCAGGGAAGGGCTGTAGCTCCATGAGAGGGCATCTCCTTGGTGAGCAGAAGGTCCCACATGCAACCCCCAGGGCATCTCCAAGAAGGGCTGGAAGAGACCCCAACACTGGGACTCTGTGGAGAGTTGCTGCCCATCAGTGTACCAGTGTTTCTCAAACTTGGGTCCCCCAGCTGTTGCTGGCCTACAACTCCCATCATCCCTGAGCACTGGTCCTGCTAGCTAGGGATGATGGGAGTTGTAGGCCTACAACAGCTGGGGACCCAACTAGATGGACCAGTATTATCCTAGATGGACCAGTATTATCCTGGCGCACTACAATGCAGCTGCCTATGTCATATGTTCCTGCCTGGTTTGACTCTGTTGGAGCTGCTGCAATGTGTATTGGGGCAAAAGTGAGAGGGGTGTGTGTGTGTGTTTGTGGTACAACCTGAGTGACAGTGGAAATTTTCAGGAGGGCAGGAAGGAGAACCAAAGGACACTCTCTGCATTGGAGAAGGGAGCTGTTAGGTTTGTGGTGAGGACTGGGGTGGCAGGAGAGGGAGTGGCATACTTTCGCTTGGGGACCCAGGAAGGGGGCTCTATCCTAGAGGATGCGAAGAAAACTGAAACTTGTGGAATGCTCACCTAGTTTAGGGTGCACACACATTACTCCTTTAAAGCACATTTGCCTCCTCAAAGAATTCTGGATACTGTAGTTTACCCCCTCACAGTTATGATTCCCACCAACCCTGAATGAACTTCACTGCCCAGAATTCTTTGAGGGAAACAATGGACTTTGAATGTGCTTTAAATATGCAGTGCACATGAATTCTCAGTTGAGTTTCCCTGTCCAAACAGCTGCAGCCACCGGCTGTGGTTTTCTGTTTCTGTCCTCTTCCTTTTGCAGGAGGCTCTCCACAGATGTGGTACAGCTGTGTTTGAACTGTTGCACAGAAATGGGCCTGTATACAAGGTTTCTCTCTAATTCTTCTAGGTATGGAACTGGCGTCCTCAGGGTTCCCTGGGAAGGAGAGGCCTGGCTGGTTAAGAAGCCCTGAGAGGAGCTTGTTTTCCCCAAACCAGGGCCCTCCAGAAGTTTCGGACTACAACTCCCATCAGCCCCAGGGGCTGACAGGAAGGGCAGTTCAAGACATCTGATGAGCTCCAGGTGAGAGAAAGGCTGCTCTATCAGGGAAGTGAAAGCTGTGTGTGTGTGTGTGTGTGTGTGTGTGTGTGTGTATTCACCTGCAAAAGTCTCAAAGGCGATGGGCAGTTAGCTGTCCTGAGCATCTTCAAATGCTTATCATACCATGAGAGACGTAAAGGTTCAAAACATTAGCTGAGGACGCCAGAAAACAGTAGAATCCCAGAGATGGAAGGTACTGCAGGGATCATCAAGTCCAACTTCCTGCAATGCAGGAGTCACACCAAAAGCTCCTGTGAAGGACAGCCCATGACTTTCCAAGGTCACAGAATCATTGGATTTTAGAGCTGGAACCCCAAGGATTGACTTGTCCAACCCCCTGCAATGCAGGAATGGCAGCTCAAGAATCCCTGACTGGGAAGAAGCCAGCCAAATGCAAATCCTCCAGCAGTGTGAAATGCGCAAAACCGAAGCAGGCTCCCTCTTCGCAAGCAACGTTTGGAGACAAGATTTGCAGAGCTGCGGGCAGCATGGATTAGAAAACAGAAAGAGAGAGAGAGAGAGAGGTTTCCTGGTTCTGCTTTGCACCCCGCATCGCAGGACTTCTTCACGTGAGAGTCTTGCTCTCAAAGCCTGCAAACGAGGAGGAACTCTACGGGTGCGGGGGGGGAGAGAAGAAGGTGGGAAGGGGGGGGGGGGGGAGAGAGAGAGAGAGAGGAAGCGCCTTCCTGCCACCTAATCCTCTGGCACCGGATCAAACGCGAAGTGCATTGCGGGGCTTGTTCCTCCTGAGCGGGCTGCATCCCTAGACCCCCAAGTCGGGCCCGCAGATGCGCCGATGGCAGAGACCTGAGCCGTGCATTTCTCGGGGACCCTGGTTCCCCTGGTTCTCCTTGCCTGCCGCCCCCTTGGACGTTTCCCCCCTCTGCAGCGTCGGCAGCAGCAGCAGCAGCAAAGGCGCGTCTCCGCAGCGGCGCAGCGTCCGCACATTCCCGCGCCGTCCAGGCAAGAAGCAGATGGTTGCAGTTCTTCGGTGCAAGGTTTTTTTTGGGGGGTGGGGGTGCTGTGAAAGGAGATCACCCTGGCTCTGGTTGCCCTAGTGGGAGATGGCGAGGGGCCAGCTGGGAAAAGGGGTCCCCAGCCCCCTTCCAACCAGGAGAAGGGGCTGCAGGATGCGCAAGGCGGAGGATGCGGGCAGAGGAGTCTTCCGTGCGCGACACCCCCCTCCCCAGCTTTGCTGAGTCATATTCCGGGTTGCAGAGGGGTCAGCTTAGGCCAACCCGCAAAAATTGGGGGGGGGGAGGGGAGTGGGGGAGGTCGCCCTGGGACTGGGCGGGAGAGGATCAGGGAAGTGGCCAATCAGCGAAGAGGGATTCCCTCCCTCCCCCTCCCCCCCCCCCCCCCCCCCCCGCTGGAAGGTTGCCTGCCCAGCACTGCAGGGCAGCCGCTTCTGGGGTGCAGCACGGCGAGGCTGCGCGCAAGACCCGGCGCGGCGGATCCCAGCTGCACGGAACGGACGCAGAGGAGAGCAGGAACCCCAGCAAGTTGTGGGGGGGGGGTCTATGCGCGCCTGTGACGTGCTTAGCGGTCCCCCGCAAAGACTACGTCCCCCAGCATGCTTTGCGGCTCTGAAGAGGGCTGGCGGCTCCCTGAGTCATCTGCGCCCGAGTCGCGTGGTTGCGCGCATCCTCCTTTTCAAAGCGCGCAGACGCAGGGAGGACGGCGCTCTAGCGCAGGGATTTTTATTTTGCAGGGGTGGGGGAGAAGATCCGGTAGGAAGCGCTCTGCTGTCCCAGTCTCCCCCCCCCCCCCCCAGCGATGTGCCAGAAACTGGGCCGGGGACGCTGAGCGCTGCTCCCCCCGAGCGCGCCCTGCGCAGAGCTGAACCTCCTTCCGCAGCCTCAGATCCATATCCATGGGGCGCTAGACGGACTCGGAGGAACACAAGCTGGGAGGGGGCCTGGGGCGGTGGTGAGCTGGAAAGCGAGAGAAGTGATTGACAAGGTCCTCTGCCCCGAACACCTTACAAGAAGCCGAGAAGCGGAGGGAGCCCACGCCCCTCCGAGGCCCGAAAACGGGGCCGCCTCTTTGATGCTGATTGCATCTGCCTCGGGGCTGAGCCCTGGCATGGGAAAGAGGTTCCCCCGGCGGGCCGAGGAGAGCGCACCCATCCAGCCCCGCCAGTCAAGTTCGCGAGTCTCCTCCTGCAACGGAGGGGGCTGGCGCGGGGAGAGGAGGGACTCCGGAGCGCTATTTCAGCACTTTCTCCTGCAATCGATTTAACAAACCCTGAAGCACATCCTGTTCTCTCGGCAGCCTCTCGCCCCCCGCCCCCCCCCCCCGCCGCTATTTCCCTCCAGTGGATCCAGCTGCATCCCTCTCGTGTCTTCCCTGGACCCCCACCCCCTGCCCACTCCAGCCCTTCAATGAGGGGCACGGGGCTGGGTGCTGCAAGGAGCCTGAGCTTGCAAGGGGGCCGACGAGAGGTCCAAGCGTCCGCCCCCACCGGGCCAGTGCAGGGCTGGAAGCGGGTCCGGCGTCTTGAGATTGAGCCGCCGCCTTGGCTCCGGCAACCGGGCAGACCTAGTGACACAATTTGGCACTAGGGGGCGCTGGCGCGGCGAGGAAGAAGGACGTGGAAGGCGCCCTGTCGGTGCTATGGGGGTCCGGTAGAGGGCGCCCTGCCGGCGGAGTCACTGTCCGACCCACGCCTCCAGGGGGCGCAGTCTTGCAGAAAAGGGAGGACTCTCTTTGAAGGGCAATTGAAACCCTGGCGGGTTGGGCAAGTGGGAAAACAAACACAACATTTATTAATTAAATTTCTACTTCTCTCCCGAAGGAAATCCAGGGCTGAAAGCAAGCTGTTAAAAAATGCAATTAAAATAAAAACATATTTGAAACGTCAATAACATCTAAAACCCTTTTTCCCCAAAATAGTGACATATCCTCACCTCTAGCAGCGTTCAGGTTGCCAGCAACAGCCTCTTCCAGCTCTTCCTGATTTTATTGTCATATTGCTTGCTTCTTTGATACTGTGGATTTTATTGCTTCAGTATTTTTTTAATGGAATATAATTGTAGCCAATAAAATGAATAAATAAAACAAAACAGCAAAGGTTAAAGACATGCAACCACAAGGGGAAGGAAATAAAATAAGTCTGGGGTTTGTTTGTTTGTTTATTTATTAAAGACCTTTGCCTTGCCTGGGGATAAAAAGATATCAAGGCAGTTCCACATGAGCCTCACCAGTTAGAGAATTATGGCATGGGGGGGGTCCCTTCACTGGGCAGCCGCTTCTCCCAGTGAGTCACGTGACCCAGAAGTCACAGAAGGAAACCTGACATGAATGGTAAGTCCCGGCAAGGAGCCAATGTTGCTACTTAAGGCAGCCTTCACTAACCTGATGCCCTCCAGACATTTTGGAGCTGGGGCTGATGGGAGTTGTAGTCCAAAACATTAGGCTGGTGGAGGCTGACTTGAGCACTGTCCAGGTTCACCCCCGAAAGTTGGCCCTGCTTTGGAGCTAGGCCACCATGAAGTGACGTTCTTGAGAAGCCTTCAGAGGCTGCCGTGATTAGAACACACTGCAGTCGCCTCATCTGGAAGCTTCCAGCTGCAAGCTAAGTCACTTGAGCTCCCAGTGACAGAGAAGGGGGTCTACCAGCCCCTCACCACCCCCATGATCTGTCTGATCCTTTAGGGTAGAGAGGAGCACAATCCTATCGGGAAGAGACTGAATGTCCACAAACAGCTGGGCTACCCAACTGCAGCTCCGTCTTTCTAGAACCAAGCTTCCTATGAGCCTCTGCTCTGTGACAGCAGAGCAGAATGATCTCCTCCGTCTGTCCTGAGCTGCTGCTGACCCCAAATGTACCAAGGGGGGCACAAAGGAAGCAGACGAAGGACTCAGATGGAGGAGCTGTCCCCTGGAGCCAGTGCTGACCTCATTGGCGACTGAATCTGTCGTCCTTTAGACAAGTTGCGTGGAGCCTACAGCCGCCACTACCAAACCAACATCCCAGGCCTCAGTCTGTAAGGATTTTCATGATGTTAACGGAGAAATCCGACGGTTCCCTTGGACAAAAAACAAGGACACCAGCCAGGAATACCAGAGCAAAACAGCAGCCAGGAGGCTTGGTCTTGAGTGAAGACTGTCGTGACAGGACTCTCACCTGCCACCAGGTGGAACAAGATGGAAGCCCCAAACAAAAGAGTCCCCAAACTTTTATTAGCTGCTAATCTCCATGTTACACCCCCCCCAACTACATCACTCATACATCACGGTTACATAATGAAAGGGGAGGTCTGGTGGCCGTAATCTGAGCATCCTGGACCCTGCCCCATGGTTCTCCTTGCCCTCCAACAAACACCCATCAAGTGAAACAAAAGAGATATTTATATTTCTCTGTTTCTCAGCCAAGTTAATCCCACCCTTTTGTCTCCATCTGGGTTTGTTATTTCTGGAATGGCTACTTGTCTGGCACTCAGGTATCAGGATGCCAGGAATGATCACTCAGGCAGAGGGGCTGCTGAGGAGCTGAGCTCACAGGTCTACATGAATTTCTGAAGTTTTCCCAGTGAGCCAGTACATAGATTTATCATTTGGTATTGTGCAGCAGAGGCCCTTTGAATAGATAGGAAGAAACTGTGATGAAGAGTTTTGTGGGGACAAATCACAAAAGTCACAAAAGCGATTGTGCTGATTTTGGTAGTGGGCTGCATGTGCATGATATCTGCTGGAGGGGCAACCGCCCCCCCCAACCTGTACATACCGGTAAATTCCTGCAACAATGAGAATTCTGCAAAAAGACCTACACATGCCTTGCATGTGCTACAATGGCACATCTTTTCAACTTTGTTTCGAAATAGGAAAACGAAGGTGGTTCAGTAACCTGCCACATGAAGCTGGTCTGTACAGTTTTTTCCATTTGCACCGTTCAACACAATCAAGGCACATTTTGTTCTCAGATCAGCCTGGGATCTTTCAGGGGAACTGATGGGCAGGAAGGCCTTCACTGGATTGCACACAGAGCTGAGCATCGCAAGATGTGGGGGTGGCTGTTTGTTTTAAATGGATTTTAAAAGGGGATTAGCCAAATGAATGAAGAGGAGGCTCTCAATGGCTGCTCTCCCCGTTACCGGGAATCGGCAGCAGGAGAAAGGCTGCAGGGCCTCCATGACCCACTGGTGGACTTCCCATAAGAGGCACCTGGCTGAACTGCGTCGGAAGTTGGAAGCTGGGCTGCAGGCCAAGTTTTTGGTCTGACGCAGCTGCAGGGGCCCAACAAGGTTCTATTCTTATGTCCATGGGCAACGCTTGGCCTATGTGTGGGAATGTTCAGGGATGCAGGAGAGGATATATTGTCTGATTATAGCCTTTCTAACTTGTGTAAATAAGTTCACAGTTTAGCAGAGTAACATTCCCCTTTTTAAACTCACAGCGGATGAGTTTGCTCAGGCTCGCTAAAGCCCCTAAAATAATTGTTCTGGTATTTCCCCCTTATTCCCTCATAAAAGATAAGACACGACACAGTCTTCTATAAAAGTATAAAAAGAGTTTACTCACACAACATTCTGTTCACAATCGGATCCCAGAAGGCAGACTTAGCTTAGAAAAGTAACATACACCTGGAAACTATTTCATAAGGAGACAGGCCCTCTGTCCTCTGAGCATCTTTGGCTAAGCAGATGTTGCTTCTTCGATGCATGTAGTCAAAGAGAGAGAGATGGCTGCCCTGCCCTGTGCTTTTGCCATTACCTGCACAGGTGAGGCCACGCCCACCTCTGGTCACATGCAGAGGAAGTCTGTCCCAGCCCAGAAGGAAACAGGAAGTTGACCTGCTGGCTGGACAAACATTCCTCCCCATGTGTAAACATGTTCACTCTAGGAATGTTGTACTTGACTGCTCTTGTGATTCACATCCCACACTATGGAAGGTCCTATATCCATGGAGTCCAGACTCAGGCCCTGTTAACTCTCCCGGTTTCCTGAGGTCCTCTCGAAAGTCTCCAGTGATGCAGCCTCCCCCTCTTCCTCTTCCTCAGCTTCTTTGTATGGCTGATTCAAATGCATCAAGCCTCTTTGGGAGCTTGCAAGCATCTGCAGCCTGAATCGTAATCATGGCCAGAATGTCAAACCGAGAAACCTTTTGCTCATTTGCAAGCATAAGGTGTGTAATAATTTAGCAGCCCTTCCTGCCCAAAGGCCATTCCTGAAGGCTATGAAGTTTTTTTAAAAACATAATTTTTATTGATTTTATTTTCTCAAAACAAATATCCAATATCATTGCTAAACAGACATTTTCTAATTTCCCCCCTCCCTGTTGACTTCCCTCAACTACCATTTCTGGTTTATTACATCAGATGATACATTCTGCTGTTTATATACAATATTACGTTGTCAGATTGTTGTACTTCTTGTTCTCTGTAAATAAAGTTGTAAATGTTTATTTAAATTCTGCCAGCGAGACCATTTCTTTCTGTATTTTCTGCAGATATATTGTAAAGGGTTCCCATTCTTTTTCAAAGTCACTATTGTCCTTTTCACACAGTTTGCCTGTTAACTTTGCTAACTCTGCATAGTTCATCAACTTTTCTTGCCATTGTGCTTTCGATGGTACTTCTCCAGTCTTCCAGTTTTGAGCTATTAAGATTCTTGCCACTGTTGTAGCATACAGGAACAATGTCCTTTTTTTCTTTCGACAGCTCTTGTCCTAAAATACCTAACAAAAAGGCTTCTGGTTTTTTGACAAATGTTATTTTAAACGTTTTTTCCAATTCATTGTATATCATTTCCCAATTTTTAAAAATAATCTTACAATCCCACCCCTGGAGGCTCTGAACTGTTATTAGTTTTAAATAATCTGCTCCCTGCCACTTTATCATTGGACCACAAGGCTGCTTGTTTATTCATTTATTCAATTTATATGCTTATTTATTTATTCAATGTATATACAGCATAATATCCAAGATCCCTTGGTGGTGTACAACATTAGAACCATAATTTACCAGTACATAGCATAGCATAGTTTGTTGTTGTTGTTTAGTCGTTTAGTCGTCTCCGCCTCTTCGTGACCCCCTGGACCAGAGCAGGCCAGGACCTCCTGTCTTCCACTGCCTCCCACAGTTTGGTCAAACTCATGCTGGTAGCTTCGTGAACACTGTCCCACCATCTCGCCCTCTGTCGTCCCCTTCTCCTTGTGCCCTCCATCTTTCCCAACATCAGGGTCTTTTCCAGGGAGTCTTCTCTTCTCGTGAGGTGGCCAGAGTATTGGAGCCTCAGCTTCAGGATCTGTCCTTCCAGTGAGCACTCAGGGCTGATTTCCTTCAGAATGGATCGGTTTGATCTTCTTGCAGTCCATGGGACTCTCCAGAGTCTCCTCCAGCACCAGACTTCAAAAGCATCAATTTTTCGGATGTTCTCCCCAGAGATGCTCACCAGGCAAAAACTGTCCCAGAAACTCCAGCGGGTGCAGAATGCTGCAGCGAGGCTCCTCACGGGGTCCCTGCCATGGGAGCATATTCACCCAGTGCTTTACCAGCTGCCCTGGCTCCCGGTGGAGTACAGGGTCAGGTTTCAGGTGTTGGTCTTGACCTTTAGAGCCCTTTGTGGCTTAGGGCCCTCGTATCTACGGCTCTCCTGGCTGCCCCGCAGAGGACCTTAAGGTCCATGAATAATCATAGTTTAGAAGTCCTGGGCCCTAAGGAAGTCAGACTATCCTCCCCCAGGGCCAGGGCCTTCTCAGTGATGGCTCCAACCTGGTGGAATGCTCTGTCCCATGAGACCAGGGCCCTGCAGGATTTAACCTCCTTCCGCCGGGCCTGTAAGACAGAGCTATTCCGCCTGGTTTTCAATTTGAACTTTTATTCCCCTTCCTTCCCTCCCTCTCCTCTTTTTATGAAGATTACCCACTCTGGGATCCCACAGCTAATTCTCCCCTGGTCTCCTCGCTGGCCCAAATAGGACTAATTTAGCCAGCTAGCCCTGGGGATCATCTAATGTTTATTTTCCCCTTAAATTGATTTTGGCAGAAAAGGGTGGTATATAAATGTAATACGCAGCACCAACGTAATAAATAACAACCATAAAACAATCATAGAAACAAAATCATAATAAGAGCCCCCCCCCTTAAAAGGCCACAGATTGTTTAATGGATGAAGGCCTAGGTAAAGAGGTAATAATAATAATAATAATAATAATAATAATAATAATAATAATAATAATTTTTTATTTTTACCCTGCCCTTCCCAGTTCAGAAAACCAGGCTCAAGGCGGCTAACAACAAATTTTCACAACACCTCTGTGTGGCATTCCCAATTTGCAAAGAAGGAAGAGGGAATGAGATTTGGCCAAAAGCCTTGAAGCTGAATCTTGGAGCTGTGCCTCAGCATTAAAACTAGGCAACATGTTTCAGCTCTCAGGAATCCCACTAGAACTCCTGCAGTTTATTTAGTAGTGTTTACCCCACAACATCTCAGAAAGACTTGGGGCGCATAATTTTCGAAAGAAGAATATGCTGGCAGGTCTGAAAGATGCCGTAGGAGTTGATACTCTTCTCAGATGTTATTTCTGAAAGCAGCGTCAGAAGTTGCAGAAGAGGCTCTCACCGTTTGTGTGCTTTAAAGATTTCGGCGCCCTGTCAGCTTTTCAGAACAAACCACCGCCAGCCATTTAAAACAGGACATGTGAACATTTAACAGGAGGATAAATCTTCTCCAAGCACAGACAAAGGGGACAAGCGGCACCTCCAGATTTTACATCCCACTAGGTGAGCCTAGGGACGCGGGTGGCACTGTGGGTTAAACCACAGAGCCTAGGACTTGCCGATCTGAAGGTCGGCGGTTCAAATCCCCGCGATGGGGTGAGCTCCCATTGTTCTGTCCCAGCTCCTGCCAACCTAACAGTTCGAAAGCACGTCAAAGTGCAAGTAGATAAATAGGTCCCGCTCCGGCGGGAAGGTAAACGGCATTTCCGTGCGCTGCTCTGGTTCGCCAGAAGCGGCTTAGTCCTGCTGGCCACATGACCCGGAAGCTGTACGCCGGCTCCCTCGGCCGATAAAGCGAGATGAGCGCCGCAACCCCACGGCCACGACTGGACCTAATAGTCAGGGGTCTCTTTACCTTTAGGTGAGCCACACTTGAGGAGGGAGGCTGCGTTTGTGATATATAGCTTGTTGATGCACTCATATTTATGGGCTGAGTGGAAGAGCAAGGGGTCACAGGTTAAAGGCTCCCAGCAGACCCTGTTCCCCCATCAGGTTTCTGGGGAGCCTCTGACCCTTCGGAGCTTCCGGGAAATCCTACAGCTCTGGCGCTTTCCTCGGTGCCCCCCTCCTCTCCAAAGCCTTGACGGCATCGCTTCGCGCAAGGGAGGAACTAATCCAGGAATCTTCGCATCCCGGAGAGCCCTCCATTGAGAGGCATGATCGCCTTTGATCTCCTTAACCAAGCCAGGGCAGTTGGCGGCTCCGCCAGAGCCATCCGGATAATCGCCAGCCCAGCAGCGCCCCCCTCCCAGACCCCGCCGGTTCCATTAACCCTCTCCTGACCAAAGCCTTCCATAGCTGTCAACTTTCCCCTTTTTTAAAAAGTGAAATGCCCTTATTCCGAATAGGATTCCTCGCAAGGAAAAGGAAAAGTTGACAGCTATGCTTGCAACCAAGACCCACAAGGCTGCAAGGGAACCCCGCGGATGCCACTCGGACTGCGCGCTCCCACCCATTTTACAACAGGCGGCGGTGCTTCAGACATTCAGCAGCACATCACCTCTCAGTCTAGCTCTGTCCATGCTCATATGCAGTCCTGTCTCCACCTGTTACCAGCCGCTGGGAATCGCAAGTGGGGAGAAGGCTGCTGCTGCTGCGGCTGCTGCTAGACTCAGGTCCTGCGGCTGGCCACTGTGAGAGCAGGATGCTGGACCAGATGAGACCCCAGTGGCCTGATCCAGCTAGGGGCCAGGCTCATCAGAAGCCGCGGATCCCCAGCTGCCGACCTCCTAATCGGCAAACAGGATTATGCGTCTCTCTTCGCCTCCGCCGCAGATGCTTATTAGCTGCCTTAGCCTTGACACAGGCACACATAATCTCATTGGCGCGGCTGCAGCGGAGGAGATAAGGCAGGTTTCCCTGGCCTCGCTTGGCCCAGCCGGGGAGAACCCGGGCAGCCCCGCCCCCGCCAGAGGGGGGCACCGCCAGGGAGCCACGAGGAAGCTTGGCACGGCCGGGCAAGAGTCTCTGCTGGAAGCGCATCGGAACCAGAAGCGGCGGGGCGCCCAGCTCCTGCTCCAGAGACCCCCCCCCTGCTGGCGGCAGAGGTGATGGCGCGTCCTCAGGGTCCAGAGACCTTCTCAGAAGGAGGGCGGGGGTCCTCCGCGGCTCTCTCAAGAGCCGGTGAAATGCCCCACACCATCCTGGGCCAAACCTTAAAAAGCAGAGACATCACCTTGCCAACAAAGGTCCGCCCAGTTAAAGCTATGGTTTTCCCAGTAGTGATGTATGGAAGCGAGAGCGGGACCATAAAGAAGTCTGATCGCCGGAGAATGGATGCTTTTGAATTCTGGTGCTGGAGGAGACTCTTGAGAGTCCCATGGACTGCAAGAAGATCCAACCTCTCCATTCTGAAGGAAATCAGCCCTGAGTGCTCACTGGAAGGACAGATCCTGAAGCTGAGGCTCCAAGACTTTGGCCACCTCATGAGAAGAGAAGACTCCCTGGAAAAGACCCTGATGTTGGGAAAGATGGAGGGCACTAGGAGAAGGGGAGGACAGAGGACGGGATGGTGGGACAGTGTTCTCAAAGCTACCAGCATGAGTCCGACCAAACTGCAGGAGGCAGTGAAAGACAGGAGGGCCTGGCCTGCTCTGGTCCATGGGGCCACGAAGAGGTGGACACCACTAAACAACAACAACATCATCCTGGGCCATGCAACTCTTGGAGCAGAGGGCCGCGAGAGGAAGAGGGCGAGGGCCGGGGGAAGGCCACAAGGTCTGCGCTTCGGCCACATGCCGCGGAGGACATTCGTACAGTTTCGCCTCTACTCCTTGCGAGGAAACCGCCAAGAGAAAACGTGCGGGGGCTCCGGAAAGTCATCGATGTCGAGCTGCAACAACGCTGCTGGCCGCTAGGTGGGGGTGGTGTCCTGTGAAACTGCAGGGAAGACCCAGGCGGGGAAGCGAGCGGGCGGGTTCACACGACCCAGAGTCTCCGCGTGTTCGCTGGCCGGCAGCCGGATGATGGAGCGCGCTTTTAGGGAGCCGAAACTTTTTCTAGCGGGGAGATGCGGCGGAGCAAGAGCCCCCTTCCACAGCTGTCAACGTTTCTCTTTTTTTAAGGGAAACTCCTTTATTCCGAATAGGATTCCTCGCAAGAAAAGGGAAAAGTTGACAGCTATGCCCCCTTCCCTTCCCGCTGCAGGCAAAGCGGGGATTGGGGCCGCGGAGGGGACAAAGTCCTGGCAACGAACTCCTTGCAGCCAGAAGCGCAGCCCAAGCGCTGTTTTGCCTGTGCGGCAGAAGAGAGATCTGGGCCAGTACTCGGCTGTTAGGTGCGAAAGCGAAGTTTAAAATATTTTTTCCCTTCCCGGCCCCCACCATGCACCCTCTTCTCACGACCCAAGCAGGCCAGGTTTTTTCCATCCCTCCATCTGCTCCTTTAACACACTCACTTCTTCCGTGCCAGCTTTTAAATGCCTGCTGAGAACTTTGCTGTTTTCTGTTTTTATATTGTTGTATATTGTTATATTATTGTAAACCACTGTGACATATTTCTGTGATACGGCAATATATAAAAATGTAAACAAAGAAACAAACAACTGCTTTCCTCTCTATTCCTAGTTGATGGTCTTGTTGTTCTTATTTAAAACAGCAACCTTTTACGTCTCCCTCTTGGGTTACATTTGAGTCCCATACCAGATTGGTACAGAATTTTTCTGTCGCTGAAGGGTTAAGGCCAACCGTGTGAGAAACGTAAGTAGGGGCTGATTCTTGCAGGATGTTTTCCTGTGAGGGGCCCTGAAATCTCTGGTTGACGTTGATGTTGTGGTGGGCAGTATTTCCAAATCACACCCACCCTGTCCTGGGCCTTTTTCAGAGAGTGTCTCTGGCCCATCGCACAAGGACCCCCTTCCAAGGCTGGCCTGATCTCATCCATCACAGCCAGGGTGCTTTCGCTTCCTTTGAACACCCTTTATCTGGGAGTAGCATCAGTCAGGATGTCATCTTTGGCTCCAGCCAAAGGGCCTTGATAATCTGAAAGTTCAAGGGAGAGACAAAGGGAATTAACTCCACGTGTTCCATGGCCAGCAGCTTCTGCAGGGAGCATCCAAACATAGGCACAAATAGCTCTTAAGTCTGGGCCTTGGACCCCTCAAGGGCAGGCCAAAGGAACCTTAGCCCTTAAAGAGTTGTTTCCCCTCCCCCTCCATGCTTGGGGGTATTCCTAGATCCAGTGTTGTCCCAGGTGGCATCAGGGGCATGGAGTGCCTTCTCCCAGTCCCAACTGGTTGGCCAGCTCCAAATGGGTCGGGAGAGCCAAGCTACACCCTGCCCTGGCAGCCTCCTAAATAGATTACTCTAATGCGCTCTGCATGGGGCTGCCCTGGTGTCTTCAGGTACGGCTGGGAGAGACTCCTGGCCTGAAATCCAAGGAGCCCTTGCTGTCGTTCAGAGTAGGCAATGCTGGCCCAAGATGGACCAGTGTCCGGACTCAGTATGCAACAGCTGCTTCTGTTGCCTTAAAGACAGAGCTGGTGCAATCTGCTGCTTCCAGATCCCTGAGTGGGTCATTAAGGTGAGATCATATAACACCCATGTTGAAGGTGTTGACCTTAATACATATGGCCTAGAATGACACAAGACACCGATCCTTCTGGGAACATAGTGCATTGTCACCATCTTCCCAGTGCATTAAGATCTGCAGGAAAGACCCAACTCAAGGTCCTTCCAGTGGGTGAGGCTTGATGTGTCATGACCAGGGCAGGGCCTTCTCTGCAGTGGCATCCCAGCTATGGAACTCTCTGCCTTCCCAAATAAAATGGACATCATGGCCCTTTAGCTTCTGGCGATGATTTAAAACACGCTTATTCACCCACTTTAAGATGCTGACTGCTGTAAACTCAACTGCATTTTTGCATTTTGTGGACACTCCTCCAGGTTGCACCCCGGGCTGAAGCAAGGCAGGTGGACACCTGCTGAGGTGAGACAGGTTGTTTGGGGCTGCGTCACCAGGATTTGGAATTGCTTCCCAACGAAATACAGTGGTACCTCGGGTTACATACGCTTCAGGTTACATACACTTCAGGTTACAGACTCCGCTAACCATGGGGCTATCTGTTTAGCCCATTTTAGTGTTGGCTAAGTTCTAAAATCTTCCTGGATGTTTTAACTGTGTATTGACAAATGTACTTTTTTCTGACTGACGGTCGAATAAAAGGTTGATGATGATGATGACTCCGCTAACCCAGAAATATTACCTCAGGTTAAGAACTTTGCTTCAGAATAAGAACAGAAATCGTGCTCCGGCGGTGCTGCGGCAGTGGGAGGCCCCATTAGCTAAAGTGGTGCTTCAGGTTAAGAAGAGTTTCAGGTTAAGAACGGACCTCCAGAACGAATTAAGTTCTTAACCCGAGGTACCACTGTACACTCATCCTGCACAGCTTTCTTTTGGGAATACTATTTTATTTTGGTCATTTTATTATGCTGCTTTTGACTGTTTTGCAGCATCTTGTATACTTTAGCCTGCATCGCATTGCATTTTGCATTGTTTGAGGCAATGGCAAAGGAGATGAGAGGGGAGACAAGGAGAAAGAGCCTCCTTTCATCACGCAAGTGCTTTTTCATTTGTTTAATGCATTTTATAAGGTAAAGGTAAAGGGACCCCTGACCATTAGGTCCAGTCACGGACGACTCTGGGGTTGCGGTGCTCATCTCGCTTTATTGGCCGAGGGAGCCGGCGTACAGCTTCCGGGTCATGTGGTCAGCATGACTAAGCCGCTTCTGGCAAACCAGAGCAGCGCACGGAAATGCCGTTTACCTTCCTGCCGGAGCGGGACCTATTGATCTACTTGCACTTTGACGTGATTTCGAACTGCTAAGTTGGCGGGAGCTGGCACTGAGCAACGGGAGTTCACCCCGTTGCTGGGATTCAAACCACCAACCTTCTGATCAGCAAGTCCTAGGCTCTGTGGTTTAACCCACAGTGCCCCCCGCATCCCTAATGTATTTTATACCCCCCCTCTTTTCCAAGGAGCTCAAGGTGGCGGACATGGACCTTTCCCCCTTCCTCATTTAATCTACAACAACAACGCTGGCAGGTAGATTAGACTGAGAGGTGGTGACTGCATCACCCAGTGAGCTTCATGGCTGAGTGGGGATTTGAGCCCAGGTGTCTCCCAGGTCCTAGTCTAAAGCTGTAACCGCTAGACCACCACTGTCTCTCCAAAGGCTTCTCTCCTTGTTGTGACTCACAGACCCTCACCTGGCAGTCTGAGCGAGGAAGCTGAAAGGGCTCCCTCCCCTTCCCTCTCTCCGCCACAACCCAGCTGCTGGCAAGAAGTGTGGCAGCTGGCTCACAACTGCTCTGCTAGGAATAGATCAGAGGGAAACTGCCCCCAGTCCTTGCCCTCTCAGCCTTTGCGGATATTTATAGCACAGGGGGAAGTTCAGAATTAATTGTGGGCTCTGCACACACGTCACTAGGAGTCCTGCTGATGTTGGGATTTCAAACCACAGGGCCCCCCTCCTCCTTTGTCCTGGGTCCCTCTTGACGCAGGCTCTTGTTGCTCCAAGAAGAAGCTGCCAGACTGATTCCCCATCACAGAACAGCACCTGCTGGCAGCTGGCTGGGTACCCTCCAGAGTAAGAGGTCCACTCTGCCAACAGTTATCCATGAGAAGCACACCAAAGGGCCATAAGAACATAAGGAGAGCCTGCTGGATGGGGCCAATGGCCTTCTAGTCCAGCATCCTATTCTCCCTCCTGGGGCAGGGAGTTCCACAGGTTAACTCTGCACTGTGTGAAGAAGGACTAGCTTGTGTCTGTCCTGAATCTCTCAACATTCAGCTTTAAAGCCCTATGCAGCCTAGGACCCACGTACCTATGGGACCGCCTCTCCTGGTCTGCCCCGCAGAGGACCTTAAGGTCCACAAATAACAACATTTTGGAGGTCCCAGGTCGCAAGGTGGTTAGATTGGTCTCAGCTAGGGCCAGGGCCTTTTCAGTAGTGGCCCCAACTGGGTGGAACGCTCTGTCACAAGAGACTAGGAAATATGTCAAGTCCCGCAGGGCCTGCAAGACAGAGCTGTTCCGCCTGGCCTTTGGTTTGGTCTCGGTCTGACCCTTATGTTTCCCTCCCCTTATGGTCTTGATCTATGGGCTATTATTAAAACGAGGCTGCATTTTAAATTGTATTTTTAACCTGTATTTTAAATTGTCCCCCCCCATTATGTTTTTATTGTAATTTTACTAGTGTTAGCCACCCTGAGCCCGGCTCTGGCAGGGGAGGGCAGGGTATAAATAATTTTTTTAAAAAAATATTATTATTATTAATGGGATGCCTGCAAGTTCTAGTGTTAGGAGAGGGAGATGACTTTTCTCTGTCCACCCTCTGCATGCCATGGATATTTTATAAGTGTCTATCATCACCGTCATCACCAATAATAGCAATCGTGTCACCTCTTAATTTCCTTTTCTCCAAACTAAGAATCCTGAACTCTGCAAC
>JAXCMG010000020.1:35326805-35362936 GCA_034642415.1 Podarcis siculus | reverse complement strand
GGTGTGCGGTTCTTACTCTAGCCCAGGGATGCCCAGCCTGCGGCCCTGCAAGGTTTCTACGCATCCTTGGACTGCAACTCCCAGCGACTTGAGTTGCAGGTGTGGCTCACCTGACAAATCCCAAGGCTGAGCTGTCATTGGCCTCCCCATCAAATCTGAATCCGCTCCCACTTCTTTTCTGTCCCTTCCCCTGCTCAGTTTGCGCTTCAGAAAGCTGTACTTCTTCGGTTTTAAGATCGTGGGCGATTAAAGGCCTTTGCAAGGCCTGAGCTTCCCAGATCAGAGCCCAGAAAACTGCAAGGCTTACTCCATGCAAAATGAGCAATCTATCTGCCTTGAATAATAATAATAATAATAATAATAATATAAATACAGTGGATGCTCGGGTTGCGAACGTGATCCGTGCGGGAAGCACGTTCGCAACCCACAGCATCCGCAACCTGCAGCGCCGCGTCTGCGCACGCGTGGGTCACGATTTGGTGCTTCTGCACATGCACAAAGTGCTATTTAGTGATTCTGCGCATGCGCAAGCGCCAAAACCCAGTTCCGTTACTTCTGGGTTTTGGCGCTGTGCGCAACCTGAAATCGCACAACCCGAAGCATCTGTAACCTGAGATATGACTGTAGATTGATTATGTACACCCCACCCATCTGGCTTGGGTTTCCCCAGCCACTCTGGGTGGCTCCCAACAGAATATTAAAAGCACAATAAAACGTCAAACATTAAAAACTTCCCTAAACAAGTACAGGTTTTCCTTAGACTTCCCGGCAGTTAATGGATACAGACAGCGTACTTTTCAGGGCCCAGGAGCTGAATGAAAATGTTGGGCTGCGTGTGTCTGACAGCGGCAGTGTGGAGAGGGTCTTTCCTGGCTGCTCTCAATCTTAGAGGCAGCCGCAGCAGTGGCTGAGCTATGGAGCGGATGCAGGGATGCCCGCAGCTCTGCAGTGCTCTGGTTGGCAGGGCCTGGCTGGGTCGATGGCCTTTGAGGTCCCTTCTGCCTTGAGAATTCCACGTTCCAGGTTGGTGCACAGGCAGCGAGTGCGGAGAGGGATGTGTCCCCGATGGAGATGTCATCATTTCTGACACGGCTGGGAGGAGGTGCGCTTGCATGGTGCTGTGTCCTTGGCCAGGGGAGGCCCTGGCAGGGTTATAAGGCCCCTCGCTCTCTTCCTCCTCTGGGAAGAGCTCTTGGAGAGGAACCAGAAGACCCAGGAGGTTGCTAGGGTGCTGCGACGGCAGAGGAGGGGAGATGGGAGCCCGCGGTCAGATGAGCCCCCGGTCTGCTCCGTCTCGCGTCCTGCGCTCCTTCTGCTCGGGGCAGCCACGCCATTCTGTGGCGCCGGCCGTGGCCCCAAAGCCACCAATCTCCAGGGCGCTTCCCTTTGAGGCCATCCCCCGCAGCAGCCCCAACGCCTGGGTCAACCTGTACCAGTTCTGGAGGACCAACAGCTTTCCAAACTTCCACCACATCATGCAGAAGAATTTCCAGGACCTGGGGCCCATCTACAGGTGAGTTCCAAACCCGCTCTCAGACGGACACTCTTATGCAGAAGCAATCTAGACGCGTCTTAGAGTTTTATTTAATCTAATTTTATCTATTTGATTTATATACAGTGGTGCCTCGGGTTACAGGCGCTTCAGGTTACAGACTCTGCTAACCCAGATATAGTACCTCAGGTTAAGAACTTTGCTTCAGGATGAGAACAGAAATCGCGCGGTGGCAGCAGTGGGAGGCCCCATTAGCTAAAGTGGTACCTCAGGTTAAGAACAGTTTCAGGTTAAGAACAGACCTCCGGAACGAATTAAGTACTTAACCCGAGGTACCACTGTACTTGTTCTTCACCAAGAGAGCTCAGGGCCATTTGCAAGATTAAAATGCCAGATAAAACCACAAATAAATAGTTAAACCAGAAGCAAGAAAACAATAACCTCCCGTTTAGATCAAAGTGCCCTGTCATCTTAGCACAGCAAATCCACGTTCTTAAAAAAACAAACCCCAGACTTTTTGCAGGGGGAAATGTGGGGAAGAACCACATTGGAAAGTGTGTGGTGTGGGGGGGAAGACGCTTTCTTCTGGGGGACAGGGGCATAAATGGCCCGATTCTGTCTTTTTCCAGGAACCAGGGCGTGTTGGTTGGACTCTGTCCGTGCCAAATCTTAGGGCTTTGGTCCCCAGAAAGTGTCTTGTGGATTTCAGCCCGTGGGTTTCAGCCCATTTCAGACTCCAGTCCCATAACAAGGGCTGTTTAAGGGCAACAGTATTTGTGCAAATTAGCCAATGCAAATTTTGAGGCAGAGTGTGGTAGTGAGCCATTTAAAACTTGCATGAGCTTGCATGGCCATGCATGGCTTGCGCTTGGAAGACCACAGCCCAGGGTCTTCGTCTGAGCCGCCGCTCAGCTCCTAGGCCTGATTTCAGTATCAGGCAGTATTAGACTGCTGCCTTAGTGTGGGTTTGTGCGGCAATAGGTCATTCACACATTAACAGCCCAATGGAGGTGGATTTATACTCAGTGGTCTTCCACACGGGATCTTGCTCTGTGATGCTTCCTCAAATGCATTGCTTCCAACGGAGGACACCCAACAGGCTTCCTTAAAAAGCTACCTTGCAAGAAGGTTGCTAGAAGGATTGGAGGCTGGGGCGGCTGGGCTTCCCTAGGGAGGTAATTTCAGCAAGCCAAATAAATTAACCCCACAGCTGCCGAAGATACAGACCCACCAGCTTGTACATTCTACAAGTCAGTTTAAAAAAACAACCCCCTACTATCTGCATGTATGAATCAGCCCTCTGTTGAGGGCAGAGATTTGTGTTGAGGGCAGTGTGTGTGTGTGTGTGTGTGTGTGAGAGAGAGAGAGAGAGAGAGAGAGAGAGAGGAGAGAGAGAGAGAGAGAGAAAGAGAGAGAGAGAGAGAGAACTTTTCTGTTTATTCTGCACTTCGGGAGCTGCACTCTTGTTCTGGGATTTGGCAGGGGCAGTCTGGGGGGGGTGTCCATATCTCAAGGGCTTGACTCCGTCCCACTTGGCAGGGAGACGCTGGGCACCTACGACTCCGTCCACCTGCTCCTGCCCCGCGATGCTGCCGTTCTGTTCCAGTCCGAGGGGATCTTCCCACGCCGAATGGGCATCAATTCGTGGATCGCCCACCGCACGCTGCGGAACCACAAATGTGGAGTCTTCCTATTGTGAGTGAGGCCAGTAGGGAAGGGCGGGCTGCTGCTGCTGCTGGACGTGGCATCGGGAACTTTAGTGGCATGACTTCTGCATTTCCCACACCCAGTGCCCCCGCCCCCCCGATGGTTGGGATGGCCCCATGCAGTGGGATAACTTCCCATTTATTTACTTATGGGACCGTGTGGGTACATGGTTCCTCTTCCTCTCCTCATTTAATCTCCACAACAACCCTTTGAGGCAGTGACTGACCAAAGGCCACCAAGTGATCTTCATGGCCAAGTTGTGATTCGAACCCAGGTCTCTCCAGGACTAGCCCAACACTCTAACCCAGCCCTTCTCAAACTTGGGTGCCCAAATGTAAGTGGCCTACAACTCCCATCATCCCTAGCTGCCAGGACTAGCGGTCAGGGATGATGGGAGCTGTAGTCTAACAACACCTGGCTGGGGACTCAAGTTTGATAAAAGGCTGCTCTAACCACTACACCGCACTGGGTCTCAGGAACGCTGGTTCTCATTCCTTGTCAGAATGACCTCAAAGCATTCTTAGCTCAGTTGATGGGAGCATGAGACTCTTAATATCAGAGTTGTGGATTTGAGTCTCGCTTTGGGTGAAAGATTCCTTCATTGCAGGGTCCTTTCTGTGGCTCTGTGATTCTCCCAGTCTCTGCTGCCGCAACGTACCACAGCCAATATGGTTTTGAAATTAGACCCGTCTGCCTCCTCTTGAATCTCAGCTCCTCTGGTTAAAAGTGGCCTCCATAGAACAACCCAAGAAATCAGTGCTCTTCTGGTGTTACTGGACAGCAGCACCCTTCATGGCTGACCACTGGCCATGCTGCCTGAGGCTGATGGGAGATGGAGTCTAGAGGACCTCAGGTACCCTCCGAATATGTGGAGGCAATGCTGAGCTCCGAGGCAGGAATGGGAACGCAGGAGGAGCACAGAGCACAACCTTCTACTCAGATCATTGCTCCATCTAGCTCAGCACTGGCTGCACTGGTTGTGTGGAAAGTTCCCGTCCCCCCCCCCAGTGGAAATAATGATACATGACACAATTATTAAGGTTAATGGGCTAAATAAGGCCACAACTTTATTGGTTACAGGTGAAGGGCAGTATTGGCTTAGGCATTGGTCCTAACTGACTATATCCAACTTCAGCCCGTATGCTTGAAGTCCGGGAAGGGTTAACCACCAGTAGGGGGAGTCCTGCTGATGCACATCAACTAGGAATTCCCCCCCCGGGGTCACCAATAGGGGGCGTGCCTTAGGCCCTCCCCTCCCCAGGCTTCGGACAGGACCACGCCCCCCTGGAATCCTTTACCGGACTCCCCTTCAATATGCGGGGCAGGTGATGGTGCTACCTCCCCTCTTTCATCTACAGAACTATACCAATGCCTAACCGCCAATACCCAGAAAGTTGTGATGATTTGCTACGAGGTAGGCGAAAACCAAGTGGCTGGTGCCAATTTGCCAAGTGGAAAAATTCTTACCAGGCCCCTCAACGGCGACCAACCAAGGTCCATAGCAAGGTCAAGCAACGAAAACCTTATAGGGTGGGAGGGTGGGAAAAGCAGGAACAGCTGGCAGGCGGCAAAGAGGGAGATCCCCTGCTTTAAATAGGGCAGGCCATGCCCCCAGAGCCAGCTGATTGGCTGGCCAGGGGGTGATGCATCCAGGAATCCCCCCAATCGTGCAATCCCCACCTCCTCCGTAGGGCGGAAGTGGCTTTGGCAGCAGCCAAATTCCAGGATTTCAGAGCAGGAGCCTCTCCCAGCCCTTCTTGGAGATGCGGTTCAGGACTCGAACCTGGGACCTGCCACTGAGCTACCTCTGAGTGATGAGAGGGTGGCAATTGGGGTGCCAGGCCCAGGAGGGAAGGTGGGGCAAGCGAGGATCAGTGGTGGGTGATGGAGTCCCTGCACAGGAAGCCAAGCCAAGCACTCCAGGTGCAGAGTCTCCTGCCTCACGGTGGGGTCTTCTTCCAGGAATGGGGAGGACTGGCGCTCAGACCGGCTCATCCTCAACAAAGAGGTGATCAGCCCTGTGGGCACCCGGAAGTTCCTGCCCTTCCTCAACACGGTGGCCGAGGACTTTGCCGAGTCCATACATCGGCTGATCAGGAAGAATGCACGGCGCTCGCTCACGGTTGACCTCTACCACGACCTCTTCCGCTTCACCCTGGAAGGTACGGGCCTTTGGGGGGGGAGTTCTTCTCCCTCCTCTTCTTACTTGGGTAAGAATGCAAATACCTATTTCAGCAGAGTTGAAAAATCACCACCCACCTGCAGCTTATTTCTAGAAGCCTGCACTGTCTCCCGGTGGAGTCCAGGGTCAGGTTTAAGGTGCTGGTTTTGACCTTTAAAGCCCTATGTGGCCTAGGACCCTCGTACCCACAGGACCGCCTCTCCTGGTATGCCCCGCAGAGGACCTTAAGGTCCACAAATGACAACATTTTGGAGGTCCCAGGTCGCAAGGTGGTTAGACTGGTCTCAACTAGGGCCAGGGCTTTTTCAGCTGTGGCCCCGACTTGGTGGAACGCTCTGTCCCAAGAGACTAGGGCCCTGCGGGACTTGACATCTTTCCACAGGGCCTGCAAGACAGAGCTGTTCTGCCTGGCCTCTGGTTTGGACTCGGTCTGACCCTTATGTTTCCCTCCCCTTACGGTCTTGATCTATGGGCTACTTTTAAAATGAGGCTGCATTTTAAATTGCATTTTAACCTGTATTTTAAATTGCCCCCCCCCATTATGTTTTTATTGTAATTTTACTGGTGTTAGCTGCCCAGAACCCAGCTCTGGCCGGGGAGGGTGGGGTATAAATAAAATTTATTATTATTATTTATTATTTAGGACAAGGTTGCATAACCTTCTAGAATGAATAGGATATCCAAGGATGCTCTAGGCAGATTTGGGTTACTTTTATCCCATTTAAGTTTTCCTCTTAACAAAGACTGTTTAGGTAAACAAGAAAAATACAAGCTTTACAGTTTGCTCACTTTTAAAGTTTTGCCAGGTTTCAATATATTCAGCGATGAAAATCAGGCAGCCAATAATCTTTAAAAGTTACAAAAACCCGTGGTCCGGTTCAACTAGTATTCACAAGTATTGCTGCCTTTGGCAAATCCTGGCCATCGTGGCTCAAAGCCATTGAACGCCATCTCCTCCATGAATTGTTCTCGCCCTCTTTTAAAGTCATCCAGGTGGTTGGCCATCAATGCCTCCTGTGGGAGAGAGTTCCACAGGAATATTCCCCCGGAATATTGCCTAGGATTTGAAACTTTGTGGAGGAGGACGCTCCTTCCTTCCTTCCTTCCTTCCTTCCTTCCTTTGGGACGAGAGAGTGCATCTGGAAAGCCCCCACTCCCTCCCCTGTGACATCTAACCTCCAATCTTCCTCCAATCCCGGCAGCCAGCAGCTACGCCTTGTATGGCCAGCGCCTGGGCCTCCTGGACGAGAATCCCAATCCAGAGTCCCAGCACTTCATCGACACTGTGGAGACGATGCTGCGCACCACCTTGCCCCTCCTCTTCCTGCCGCCCGGGGTCATGCGCTGGGTGAACAACAAGCTCTGGCGAGATCACATGGAGGCCTGGGACGCCATCTTTAAGCACGGTGAGTCCCACATCCCTTGTCGGGGGGAGAGGGGAGAGGACCATGGGGCAGTGGCTCCCCCGTGCCCACTGGGGTGCAAAGGAGCGGCTGAGCTGCATGGCTTGGTCTGAGTGGGTGGCAGGGCAAGCAGCGCTCCATTCACCTTTGAGCTGGAATTAAGCATGCAGGGAGCATGCGCCGTCTGGAGCAGGAATGTGACACAGTCCCTGCTTCACCGTCCTGGGCCTGCATGAGTTGGCCTTAGATGGACCAGTCGAGGGCTGGCAGTGGGCACTGGACAAGGGACACTTGGTGGCGATGGGACAGAGAGGCTAGCTGCAGAGTACAGTCATACCTCATGTTATGTTTGCTTAAGGTTGTGCGTTTTCAGGTTGCATCCTGCGTCGACCCGGAAGTACCAGAAAGGGTTACTTCCGGGTTTCGCCACTCACGCATGCGCAGACCCGCAAAATGACATCATGCTCATGCACAGAAGCAGTGAATTGCGACCCGCGTGTGCACAGACACGCAGATGCAGGTTGCATTCTTTTCAGGTTGTGAACGGGCCTCCGGAACGGATCCCATTTGCAACCAGAGGTACCACTGTATGTACCACCCTGGTAAGACAGTCCGCAGGCAGGTGGGGTCTCAGCCGGCATACCAGATGGAGCTGGTAGACAGTCACGCTGGACAAAGTATTAACCTGCACCTCCACAGACAGCTGTGAGGCCAAGATGACCCCCAGACTATACACCTGGCCCATTGGGTTTCCCCAGCCATTCTGGGCGGCTTCCAACAAAGATTAAAAATACATTAAAATGTCACACATTAAAAACTTCCCTGAACAAGGGCGCCTTCAGATGTCTTCTAAATGTCAGGTAGTTGTTTATCTCTTTGGCATCTGATGGGAGGGCGTTCCACGGGGAGGGCGCCACCACCGAGAAGGCCCTCTGCCTGGTTCCCTGTAACTTGGCTTCTAGCAGGGAGGGAACCACCAGAAGACCCTCAGAGCTGGACCTCAGTGTCCGGGCAGAAAGATGGGGGTGGAGACGCTGCTTCAGGTATTCTGAAATGAGGCCATTTAGGGCTTTCAAGGTCAGCACCAACACTTTGAATTGAAACGTACTGGAAGCCAATGTAGGTCTTTTAGGACAGGTGTTATATGGTCTCGCGACCGCCCCCAGTAACCAGTCTAGATGCCGCATTCTGGATTAGTTGTAGTTTCCGGGTCACCTTCAAAGGTAGCCCCACATAGAACGCATGGCAATAGTCCAAGCGGGAGATAACCAGAGCATGCACCACTCTGGCCAGACAATCTGTGGGCAGGGAGGGTCTCATCCTGTGTACCAGATGGAGCTGATAAACAGCTGCCCTGGACACAGAATGGACCTGCGCCTCCATGGACAGCTGTGAGTCCAGAATGACTCCCAGTCTGCGCACCTGGTCCTTCAGGGACACAGTTACCCCATTCAGAACCAGGCAGTGGAGGCCTGAAGCTTGATCTTGTTAGCTTCCCTTAACTTCTAGGAGATCTGGTGCTGCCAACTCCCTGGTGCCCATCTCTGGTGTGTGAGGAGGCCCCTCACTGGTTCTCTCTTTCTGGGAACCATCTCATTCCTCATTTTGGTACCCGTTCAGCAACAGCCATGGCCTTGGAGCTCCTGGGGTCCCAATGTGCTATGTATGTCCTTGGGTGACTTTGGGGGCCTGGATTCAGTTTGTGCTCACCCACATACCTGCCTCCCATCTTTCCTACAGCCAGTCCAGAGAGTGGCGCTTCCTGTCTGCTTCCTCCCTCCCCCCCCAGTCTCAGCGGTGCCCCTTTTGGAACCCACCTTGGAGGAGGGTGGGGGCAAAACTCGGCTGGAGTCGGCCCTGCCTGCCACTGTCTCTGGCGCCACCTGCTGTTGGGCTCCCTGCCTGCCACCCCTGGCCTGGATGTGGGCTTCTTTCTAAGGCTGAGAGTGGGGTGCTTCTCACTGCGCCTGGACCTGATCCCCACCTCTCTCTCCTTGCTTCTGCAGCGGACAAGTGCATCCAGAATATCTACCAGGAGTTTTGCCTGGGGCAGCCCCGCAAGTATTCTGGGATCATGGCCGAACTGCTTCTGCAAGAAGAGATGCCCCTCGACTCCATCAAGGCCAACATGACGGAGCTCACGGCGGGCAGCGTGGACACAGTGAGTGCGCCCCACCCCATAAACAGATCAGGAACATCAGACCAGGCCAAACCATGGGTGGTGCTTGAGCTTAGTCTTGGCCACGTTGACCGGCAGCAATGGGTCTCCTGGGTTTCAGATGGGAGATATGACCAGCCTTAACTGGAGAGCCTGGGACCTCCTGCAAGGGGTCCTGTAAGGCAGTGTTTCCCAACCGGTGTTCCGCGGCACACGAGTGTGCCGCGGAACGTTGCCTTGTGTTCCGTGGGAGGGATGCGGGCGGGGGGGGCGGGCGGCGGCGGGCGCGCGCGGGGCGGCGGGCGGGCTCCCTCCCACATCCCATCGCCGCTCGCTTCGGCCGGCCTACTGGAGCGAGTGGCGATGGGATGTGGGGGGGGGGCTCGCTCGCCGCCCCGCGTGTGCTCGCCGCCGCGCCCCGCCTCTCGCTGCCCGAGTCCCCGCCTCCCTCCCACGGAACACCAGCCTACCTCCGTGTGCCTTTGCCCAAAAAAGGTTGGGAAACACTGCTGTAAGGCCTGCCCCCTGCTTTGCTGGCTTATTCCCACCTGGCCAGCTCTCCACTGACTGCTTCCAGCCACGAAAACGGTTGCTGTGGAAGGTGCCAGAGACCACGTCACTGTTAGTCTGGAAAAGCAGAAGGCTGAGACCATTAAACTGGCTTCAGTGGGTTTTGTCAATGTGTCCTGATGATGATGATGATGATTTATATACCGCCCTATAATATATAAAACAGGTATGAGGAAGAAAATAATTTAATTTGGAGTGTATGAAGACTCGGAGATTCAATTGGATCAACATGGAAATTACATTACTGAAGAGACATTATGGCTTTATACATTGAAAGCTGCTCATCCCTACCGATTAATAATAATAATAATAATAATAATAATAATAATAATAAATAAATAAATAAATAAATAAAACAAAAAAAAATTATTCCAGTAGCACCTTAAAGACCAACTAAGTTAGTTCTTGGTATCAGCTTTCATGTGCATGCACACTTCTTCAGATTCAGGTATCTGAAGAAGTGTGCATGCACACGAAAGCTGATACCAAGAACTAACTTAGTTGGTCTTTAAGGTGCTACTGGAAGGAAAATTTTTTTGTTTTGACTATGGCAGACCAACACGGCTACCTATCTGTAACTGGAATAATAAATAATTTATTTATACCCCGCCCATCTGGCTGGGTTTCCCCAGCCACTCTGGGCGGCTTCCAACAGAATATTAAAATACAATAGTCATGAAATACAATTACATGAAGGTGTTGAATAGTGACATTTCATGTGGTTTTCATTCCTCTTTTTGTAACAATGAGTGTAGTGGCAGCATTTACACTTTGGAAGGCCACAATCCTTATTATATATTCCTAGTTGTAACCTCCACGGAACACAATGGCCAGAATCAGATTATTTGCATGTTATCTTCCTGAAACATGAATGAGACTCTGGACACACATGCAACCTACTCTTCCCTTTGTGCAAGACAACCAACAAATTAGGAAGTTTTCTGTTAACTACGGTTTCCTATTTTGCTAAAGTAGGGGTTGCCTTTGAAGAAAGTTCAGAAACAGCAGTGGGCGCAGAATCTGGCAACCAAATTGCTGACCAGACAGTCTGAATATGTAACACCAGTTCTAGCACAACTGCATGTTTGAGTTGTTTAGTCGTTTAGTTGTGTCCGCTTCTTCGTGACCCCCTGGACCAGAGCACGCCAGGCACTCCTGTCTTCCACTGCCTCCCACAGTTTGGTCAAACTCATGTTCGTAGCTTTGAGAACACTGTCCCACCATCTCGTCCTCTGTCGTCCCCTTCTCCTTGCGCCCTCCATCTTTCCCAACATCAGGGTCTTTTCCAGGGAATCTTCTCTTCTCATGAGGTGGCCAAAGTCTTGGAGCCTCAGCTTCAGGATATGTCCTTCCAGTGAGCACTCAGGGCTGATTTCCTTCAGAATGGAGAGGTTGGATCTTCTTGCAGTCCATGGGACTCTCCAGAGTCTCCTCCAGCACCAGAATTCAAAAGCATCCATTCTTCGGCGATCAGCCTTCTTGATGGTCCAGCTCTCACTTCCATACATCACTACTGGGAAAACCATAGCTTTAACTATACTGACCTTTGTTGGCAAGGTGATGTCTCTGCTTTTTAAGATGCTGTCTAGGTTTGTCATCACCTTTCTCCCAAGGAGCAGGCGTCTTTTAATTTCATGACTGCTGTCACCATCTGCAGTGATCATGGAGCCCAAGAAAGTCAAATCTCTCACTGCCTCCATTTCTTCCCCTTCTATTTGCCAGGAGGTGATGGAACCAGTGGCCATGATCTTAGGTCCCCCCCCCCCCGATGTTGAGCTTCAGACCATATTTTGCACTCTCCTCTTTCACCCTCATTAAAAGGTTCTTTAATTCCTCCTCACTTTCTGCCATCAAGGTTGTGTCATCTGCATATCTGAGGTTGTTGATATTTCTTCTGGCAATCTTAATTCTGGCTTGGGATTCATCCAGCCCAGCTTCCCCTTATTTGGGGGGAGGGGGGCACACAGTCCGAGGAGGTTCTTCCTCCCTTGACTCCCTCCTTCCCTCCCTCCAGACAGCCATGCCCCTGCTCTTCACCCTCTTTGAGCTGGCCCGCAACCCACAAGTCCAGACAGCCCTTCGGGAAGAGGTCAAGGCTGCTGCGGTCTCATCCAGGGAGCTCTCCAAGGTGATGAATGACATGCCCTTGCTCAAGGGAGCAATCAAGGAGACGCTGAGGTAAGAAGGGCAGGATGGGTGCCATGCCTGGCGAGGAAATGGGTCCCAGAAAGAGGGGGGCAGTGCGGATGAAAACCATTAGCTTGGCATTGGACTGGGAAGCTCATGGAAGAGGAATTAACAATGAGCTGCGTGAAGAATGGCTTTCCTGAAACAACTATTGGTGGTACAGTGGTACCTCACAAGACGAATGCCTCGCAAGACGAAAGAGTTTTTCGTTTTTTGAGTTGCTTCGCAAGACGAATTTCCCTATGGGCTTGCTGCGCAAGACGAAAACGTCTTGCAAGAGCAACTCATAGCACGCGGTGTGGTAGCCTTTTTTGAGGTTTTTGGGAAACCGTGCTTCGCGAGACGAAAAATTCGCAAGATGAAAAAACTCGCAGAACGAATTAATTTCGTCTTGTGAGGCACCACTGTACTAATCTGGGCTAGCTCAGTTGGTAGAACATGAGATTCTTAACCCCAGGGTTGTGGGTTCAAGTCCCATGTTGGACAAAATATTCCTGCCTGAGACTGAGAATAAAGATGGATAATATTGAATTTGAAAAATAGCCACAAATGCAGAGACATGAATGAGGATGATTAGACATCTGGAACATGGGAAGTCCCAATTTTTTTATAATTGGAATATATAATTGGTGTATTGCAGTTATTGTAATTTGGATTTGATTTAATTTGTCATTAATTGGTAGATTGTTATTGAAAATGAATATTTTTTTAAATAAAAAATATATATTCCTGCCGCATAGGGGGTTGGACTAGATGACCCTCGGGGTCCCTTCCAAGTCTACATTCTATGATGCTATTATTCTCTTCCTCCACTTTCTTTGGGAAGCCACAACGACATCCTTCTCTTGCAGGCTCTACCCTGTGGGGATTACAGTGCAGCGCTACCCGATGAGGGACGTGGTGCTTCAGAACTACTGTGTGCCAGCCGGGGTGAGTGTCCTTTGCAGACTCCCTTTGCCACCCCCAGCCCCCTTCCCATCAGCCAGGATCCCATGCCGATTCTTGTTGTTCTTGTCTGGAGCTCGCCCTGCACTCGAGTAGGACCCTGGCAGAGATACATGCCCACCTGGCATGTTCTCTCCCTCCTGGTCGATTGTTCGGGAGCTTCAAAAGCTTTCTTCAGCCCAAACATCACAGTAACTGATGCCAACCGACACCGGCACACTTAGGGATCCACAGAGTTTGCGCAGTTCACATAACAGACCTCAGCAACTCAGCATTTTGGCTAATCTACTTTATTTACATATAGACACACACGGAGCACTGCAACATGGCTCCCTCTCTCTAGCATCAAACAGCAAAGAGAGAAAGAACAAAGGACAATAGTCCCACTTCACGGAACACAGGAACACAAACATCCTGTCTCCGTCACTTCACACTCTGTGGAGTCAAAACATACACCATCATGTGATAGACAACAATCCCATGACCGCAGAATGCATCTTCAACAGTTCTATCCCCCATCAGAGATATTGTGATCAAGGCTGCCTTGGCCCAGACCATTCCTCTTCTTGCAGAAGGACCATCGGTCAGTGGCGCCATTTCTGGCTTCTACCAACTCAAAGCAGATTTGGGTGGCAGAGTGATGGGAAAGACCCTCCCCAGCCTGAGACCCTGACAAGTCAGTCAGAGTAGGCAAGAGAGGAGATGTGGAGCTGCGGCATGGAGAAAGGGGAAATATAAAAGTTTCCCTCCCTCTCTCTTAAGGCTAGAACTCATGGGCATCCCATGGAGCTGAATGCTGGGAGATTCAGGACGGACAAAAGAAAGTCCTTCTGACAGTGCATAGTTATTCTTATGGCACTTCCTTCCACAGGAGGTGGGAGTGGCCCCCGTCCTGGATGGCTTTAAAAGAGGATTAGGCACATTCATGGAGGAGAAGAGGGCTATTGTGTGGGAATGTTCAGGGATGCAGGAGAGGATATATTGTCTGATAATAGCCTTTCCAACTTGTGTTAACAAGTTCACAATTTAGCAGAGTAACATTCCCCTTTTTAAACTTGCAGCGGATGCTTTTGCTCAGGCTTGCTAAAGCCTCTATAATAACCGTTCTGGTATTTTCCCCTTATTCCCTCATAAAAGAAAAGACATGACACAGTCTTCTATAAAAGTATAAAAAGCCTTACTCACACATCATTCTGTTCACAATAGGATCCCAGAAGGCAGACTTAGCTTAGAAAAGTAACATACACCTGGAAACTATCTCATAAGGAGACAGTCCCTTTGTCCCCTTTGGCTGGAGGTCAAGAGAGCATCTTTGGCTAAGCAAATGTTGCTTCTTCGATGCATGTAGTCAAAGAGAGAGAGATGGCTGTCTTGCCCTGTGCTTTTGTCGTTAACCTGCACAGGTGAGGCCACGCCCACCTCTGGTCACATGCAGAGGAAGTCTGTCCCAGCCCAGAAGGAAGCAGGAAGTTGACCTGCTGGCTGGACAAACATTCCTCCCCATGTGTAAACATGTTCACTCTAGGAAGGTTGTACTTGACTGCTCTTGTGTTTCACATCCCACATATTGATGGCCACTGGCCCTGATGGCTGTGTTCTGCTCCCACAGTCAGAGGCAGCCATGCTTCTGAATCGCAGCTGATGGAAACCGCAGGAAGGGAGAGGGCTCATCTGCTCAGATCCTGCCTGTGGGCTTCCCATTGGGGCATCTGGCTGGCTGCTATGAGAACAGGATGCTGGGCTCAACGGGCCATTGGCCTGATCCTGCAGGCTCTTACGTTCTTAATGTCTGGTGCGTCCTTGCCTTCTTGGCTTCACAATGGGATCTTTCAGCCTTATGTCTGCCTGGTGGATTGGGTGAGAAGAAGTCCTTTTGATACACCCAGACAGGCAATCTGGATGTCCCTGAGAATACACAGGGCAGCAGGGCTCCAAAAGATGCTCCAAAAGGGGATGAGGTGAACCTGCCTCCTTCAGAAATCCTCCTTCTCTGCGCTACCTGTCACCCCCCCCCCCAAACCTGGACCTAGCTGTTGGTGGTGGGAAGGGTGATCATCTCCCCAAGATGAAGTTTCATATTCTTAGTCCTGGCAACTGGGTGAAGAATTAGGGCAAAAAAAAAAAAATTATATATATAAAAGGGATGCGGGTGGTGCTGTCAGTTAAACCACAGAACCTAGGACTTGCCGATCAGAAGGTCGGTGGTTTGAATCCCCGTGACGGGGTGAGCTCCCGTTGCTCAGTCCCTGCTCCTGCCCACCTAGCAGTTCAAAAGCACCTCAAAGTGCAAGTAGATAAATAGGTACCGCTCCGGTGGGAAGGTAAACGGCGTTTCCGTGCACTGCTCTGGTTTGCCAGAAGCGGCTTAGTCATGCTGGCCACATGACCCAGAAGCTGTACACCGGCTCCCTTGGCCAATAAAGCGAGATGAGTGCCGCAACCCCAGAGTTGGTCACTACTGGACCTAATGGTCAGGGGTCCCTTTACCAGATCTGTGTGGAGTTTTGATCAATGATGGGCTGGGTGAAGTGACCACCTATCGGCCTGGAGCAACTATTGTTGGAGGGACTGAATGTCCCTGGTGAACGTAGAAGTGAGCCACCACCTTTGGAAGCTCCAGAGCTTGATTTCATCTGCCAAGGATGTTGCCCCGGAGCCTCCGCTCAAGCCTGTGTTCCTTCCCTTGCAGACTTTGTGCCAGGTGGGGCTCTATGCCATGGGCCGGAGCCCGGAGGTCTTCAGGGACCCCGAGCGCTACGACCCCAGCCGCTGGACTGGCAAAGAGGACAACAGCTTCAAGGCACTGGCCTTTGGCTTCGGGTCACGGCAGTGCATCGGGCGGCGCTTGGCGGAGGCAGAAATGACCCTCTTCCTCATGCATGTGAGTTGTGGGGTTGCAGGTCCGGGAGGTGGGAGAAATTCTCTGCCCGGCATCTTGGGAGGCGCCACAATGTGGAGATGCACACATGACCCTTTGCTCAATGCCTTTGCACCCCTCTTCTTGGAGTCCGTGTACATGGGTGTCACCCACAGTTACCCACAGGCCACTGGTCCCCTCTGAAATATTGTGTTTTGGGGTGGCTCCCCCAACGCTGATTTCACTCTGACTTCAAAACTGTTGCGTGGCAAATCCCTGGTGCCCACGGTGGAATGGTTTCCTGGGGGTGGCACCCCATGCTTGACGTTGGGGGTGGGTAGGTGGGTATGGCAGAGGAGCTTCCTACTTCCCACCCACCCACTGCAACCAGACCATAAGAAGCACCTAGGTTTTGGAAGAGGAAAACAAGCAAAAAAAATATTCTTCAGCCCTTCTTCCTCCTCAGGGAAAAGCCCCGAAGAGCCGCACACACGCTCCACACAGCTCTTTAAAGGGAGCACTGAACAGAACCTCCCGCCTGCATTCGCTCCATAAGACGCACACAAATTTCCCCTTACTTTTTAGGAGGGAAAAAGTGCGTCTTACAGAGCGAAAAATATGGTAATCCCCACTGGGTTCACTGGGGCTTACTCCTTGGCACAGACACAGCTGTTTTGTGACTGGCGCCCACTGCGCTTGTTCAAAATGCACCCACGGGCTCAGAAAGGTTGGTGGTCCCTGTTTTCAGGCAATGGTGAGGAGAGAAAGGGGGTCCCTTGCCATCCACTTGAGGAACACCCCAGTCTCACACGGGTCATGCTTCTTGTTTCAGATTCTGCGTAACTTCAAGATCGATACCGTCTCCAAGGCAGACCTCAAGACCGTCTATGGCTTCATCCTCATGCCAGAGAAGCCCCCTCTGCTCACCTTCCGGCCCCTCGACTAGGGCACCAGCCCCCTCAGCCCCTTTCTCTCCCTCTGGACCATGGAAGGGCCCATCACTTGGGGGCACAGACATCCCGACACCCTTCCTTTCTCTCTGGCCATCTTGCTGCCTTCCTTCCCTCCCCTTTGGGCTCCAACAGACATTCTTTCTGGCACCCCTCATATGATTTCATCCCAACCGCACCCCAAGGCTGGTAGAAAATTGCAGGCTGCATGGAAACTCAGGAAGCTGGAGAAAGAAGCCAGTAACAGGTGACCACCAGCCCAGGCCAAGCCTTGGGAGAGGTTCTGTTCTTGTAACAGGACAAGACAGTGGGCGCTCGGGTTGCAAACGTGATCCGTGCGGGAGGCATGTCCGCAAACCACAGTGCCGCATCTGTGCACGCGTGGGTTGCAATTCGGTGCCTCTGCGCATGCACAACCGCTGAAACCCGGAAGTAACCTGTTCCTGTACTTCCGGGTTTCAGTGGGTCTGTAACCTGAAAAAACACAACCTGAAGCATCTGTAACCCGAGGTATGACTGTAATGGCTCAACCCATTGGGATGTCAAAAAAATAAATAAAATAAAATTTTAAAAATCCTTCCAGTAGCACCTTAGAGACCAACTAAGTTTGTTATTGGCATGAGCCTTCGTGTGCATGCACACTTCTTCAGATACACACAAAAGCTCATACCAGTAACTAACTTAGTTGGTCTCTAAGCTGCTACTGGAAGGAATTTTTAAATTTTATTTTATTTTGTTTCGACTACGGCAGATGAACACAGCTACCTACCTGTAACTAGAACCATTGGGATGTGGTGCTCTTACATGATCCAAAGCAGCTTGGGTAGGAATGCAAGAAAAGTTCCGTGTTTCCCAAACTTGGGTCTCCAGGTGTTGTTGAACTACAACTCCCATTGTCCCTAGCTAGCAGGACCAGCCGTCACGGATGATGGGGGTTGTAGTCCATAAAACAGCTGAAGACCCAAGTTTGGGAAGCCCTGCCATAGCTGGATCCTGTCCTCACAGTGGCCAGCAAGTTGTCTCTTCTGAGAAGACCACAGAAGAGGGAGCTGAGTGCAGCGGAAGCCCTCTCTGCACGTGGGCAAATTCACAGAGAAGAGGGCAAGTGATGGCTATCAGCCACCATGGCTACGCTCTTCCTCTATGGTCAGAGGCAGAAATGCTTCCAGATACCAGATGCCAGGAACTACAGGAGGGGCTTGCAGGCTTCCCACAGGCGACTGAGAAAACTGGGCACTTTTATGCTTTTATGCTCCAAGGAAGAGAGGGGCACAGGGATTGCTCATCAGAAACACAAGCCAACCAAAAAGTCAAAAGTATTTATTTTATAAAGCTTTCCTTTGCTTTCAGCAAAGTCTCATCGAACCCAACATAGTCTGGGTTTCCTTGTTCTCCCCTTCAAGGCAAGTCGTGTGACTGAGCAGGGGGGTCAGAGGGAGGACCGGGACTCCCTCTTAACGTGCGCCTTTCTAGTCCAGAACTGTAAAGGGAGAAACTGGACATTCAAGGGGGACAGGAGCGATCAGACCAGCACTTTGGCAGCGGGGAGGCAGTCCCATCTGGGGCCTGCTGGCAGAGGAAGGCAGGATACAAATATAAAATAAATAAATGCACACACACTCGGTTTTGACTCACATCGTCTGGTTCATTTGGCAATTGTGTGGGTGGTGTCTGCTGTGCCTGCTGCCGCCACCCAGACGACGAAAAGGCAAAGGGCAAGACAAGGCAATCCCTATTCTGTGCACAAAATCTGACTCTACTTCAGCCCTGGTGCCAGAATAGAGCCCTCCTCTGCAGCCCAGGGCAGCAGGCTAGCTTAGGGCAGACAGCACACAGCTCTAGTTTCTTTCCACCCCTCAGAATCTGCCGCCAGAGGCAGCTGCCTCACTCTGCCTCATGGAACGGCCGGCCCTGTATGGAAGGAGGTGCGGCCGGGTTTCTTGTGCGTGAAAGTCAAGGCAGGCGGCTGGGAGCCCAAGGCGGAAAATGAGAGCCCGTGCAGAGTTCACAGGAGCCCTCATTGGACTCTCCTGAAATCCAGGCACGGAACCAAGGTGCCCACAGGGAACTCCACCTCTGAAGGCAATCAAGAATTCAAAGCATATTCCAGGCAGTTTGGCAGCGGATCTCTCCCTAGTGTTCATTTTGGTTAAACGGCTGTGTGCCTGTGTTCCTCCACTCCCTAGTAAATAAACCACTTATAATGGGACTCTTGGCTTTGCCTGGTCATTCAGAGGCTCTGCAAACTCTCTCCTAGTGACGCCTCCCGTGTGAGCCCATCCAGTTCCACCCTGTGTTGGGTCGGCTGAAAACACTGATAGTCTCACTGCTTAAAATTGCCATTGGGCTCTGTGTCGGTCAGAGTAAATATCCCTTTAGGTTTGGGGTTTTTGCCTTGAGCCTGTATACATAGACGATCAGAAGGTTGGTGGCAGCATCCAAGGTTTGAGGAACCCTCGCCGCAAGGCTCTCACGCTGTTCTCCATCTGGGGAGAGAGGGGACCCTAGAAATGCTGAGGTGACAGCAGGGCTTTGTAGACTTAGCAGGAACCAAACCCCAGAGCACAGGCAACTATTGCTTCCATGCAATGCAGATATGAATAGGAGGCTGCCTCGTTCCACGTTAGACGCAGGTCCATCTATAGCTCAATGGGTTGACAGTGGATCTCTGGAGTTTCAAACAGGGGATCTTTCCCAGGAACCCCACCCCACCCTGGAGAACGGCAGGGACTGAAACCAATCTGCATACAAGGCGGGTGCTCTAATCCTCAGCTATGCTTCTCCGCCCTGGGTCATGTGCAATTTGACTTCTCTATGGCAACTCAAGACGCCCGTCCCTGAATGTGTTGCCTGTGGCAATGCAGCTTTTGGGCAAGGAAGCCTGGAGCCTCCCTGTCACTGTTCAAAGAGAAGTCGTTACTGGCTGCGCAAAGGTGGAGACCCCAGCCCTCATGCAGGGAAGGGGAACGGCAGTGGTGAGCTGAGGGGTTGAGCACCCGGCAGCCCCTTGGCAGCCTCCCCAGGCGCTGCAACACTCACGGCATCTCTGCAGGGAATCGGAGCTGTTAGCAAGTGCATGCAGGCTGGCCAGTGGTTTCCACTCGCCCCTTGCCCTGCAGAGCATTCCAGGCAGCCAGGAGTCTTTGGATCAGAATCATGGAGTTGGGTGGCCTTTGAGTTGATCCCTTTGCTCAGGGCAGGGAACCCAGAGCTAGGGCGCCCCCAAGAGGCGGTCCTCCAGGTCCACTGGGCATGACGTCTTCTGCTCCAGGTCAGAAGAGCTGCAGGAGGAACTCTGGAGCCCACTCCAGGGCGGTCTGCGTGACGGCCAGTGCCACGGCCCCCAGCGTGGCTGAGATGCCCCAGACGGCGGCCTTCACCAAAGGGCTGTGCTCGGCTGCAGGGAGGAGTTCGCCCGCTTCCTCTGCCTTGCTGGTGGTTAAGTGTTGCTGCTGCTGGAGCAGGATGGCGTCTGGGCGCTGGCACGAAGCAGCCTGCTGGAAGGCTGAGAATGTGCCAATGCTGATGCTGGGAGGGGTGGAAAAGAGAGGGGCAGAAAATGGGTCAGTTGGGGAAACAGACAAACCTCCTGGCTGTGGGATGTAATCCACTGGGAGCAGTCAAGTACAACATTCCTTGTTTTCCTAGAGTGGACATGCAGGGGAATGTTTGGTCCAGCCAGTCGAACTTCCTGTTCCTCCTGGCCTGGAGCATCCTTCCTTGCTTGGGACTAGTGGGTGGGCGTGACCTTACCTGTCCAGGTAACAAAAGGACAAGGCATGCTACCACTCTCTCTCTTTTCCATCTTCCTTTCGTCCTGCAAACTGCTGGACTGCTACCCTGCAGTCACTAGGGAAATCTCCCTTATGGGATAAACCTGTTTGCCCAAAGCCTGCCTTCTGGGATCACACCGTGCTCTGCCTGATCGTGAGTAAAACTACTTTTTGTTACTTATGAATAAGACTGTGGCGTCTTTATTCTTTTAAGAGGGATTAAAAAGGGGAACATTTTTAGGACACATTTCAATATGGACAAACCAGATGGAATTGCTTATTGCCTTAAGAAACTCACATGAGTTTGCAGCCAGTTTTCTGCTGTGTGAAAAGGGGGGTGAAACTCTGCTAAGTAAAGGAACTTGCTAGCGCAAGTTAGGTAGCATATTAATAACCAATATATCCTCTCCTGCCTCCCTCAGCATTCCCACACTGGCAGGGTGCACTCTCTAACTTTTCACCTCTAACTTCCCCAGGATTCCCTGTGCATAAAAAAAACTTAGGAAGCTTTGGAGAAGACCAGCCATCTCCTCCCTCCCTTCGTGGCTGTGTGGAGCAGAAGGAGGGGAGGGTGGACGTTGCAAAGACAAGCAGAAGAGAGCCCTACCTCACCCCATGCATGCACACACCTCCTGGGGGAGGAACCCAGGGTCACACTGCCCCTCCTCCCGAAGTCCTGGCCCCTCTCACCTCTTCTGGAGCTCAAGCGCTGCCTGCTTGGCCAGCTGGGCGTGGGGGAGACGCTGGAAGAGCTGGTGGGCACGGGCGATGAGGGTCTCGTAAGGCAGGTCCTGAGGGATCTGGGACAGGAGCTGGTGGATGCTGGGCATGTCGCAGTCACAGGTCAGCACCTCCTCTTCGCGGAAGAGGACAATCTAGATGGGTGGGAGAGAAGGGAAGAGAGAAAGAGGGGGCTGGTGAGCCCAGGAAGTGTTAGGATATTCCATTCCACCTTAAGAACAGACATGTGGAAGTGTGGCATGTCACATGCCTGTTTACACTCCAGCACAGCTTGCTGGGAACTTCCCTTTGTGTATAGCTTTTGCTTTTGCTGTCTTGTTTTGGATACAAAGGGGATCAGACATGTTTCCTTTTGCCCTGATGCATGCTGAATAACGTATAGTTCAAGCTATGGTTTTCCCAGTAGTGATGTATGGAAGTGAGAGCTGGACCATCAAGAAGGCTGATCGCCGAAGAGTTGATGCTTTTGAATTCTGGTGCTGGAGGAGACTCTTGAGAGTCCCATGGACTGCAAGAAGATCAAACGCATCCATTCTTAAGGAAATTAGCCCTGAGTGCTCACTGGAAGGACAGATCCTGAAGCTGAGGCTCCAATACTTTGGCCACCTCATGAGAAGGGAAGACTCCCTGGAAAAGACCCTGATGTTGGGAAAGATGGAGGGCACAAGGAGAAGGGGACGACAGAGGAAGAGATGGCCAGTGGCCAGTCTCGCCCACCGTTCCGTTCTCACAGCGGCCCACTAGATGTCTGTGGAAAACCCACAAAGAGGACATGAGCACCAGAGCAACTCTCCCCTCCTGGGGTTTCCAGGAATGGGATTCAGAAGCACAGCTGCCTCCAGCCGTGGAAGCAGAGCAAGAGCCATCCTGGCCAGAAGCCATCGATAGCCCTCTCTTTCCCCTCCATGGATTTGTCTCATCCTCTTTTGAAGCCATCTAGGTGTGTGGCCATCCCTGCCTCACGTGGGAGGGAGCACTGGCGGAGGAAGAGGGGGTGGGGAAGCGCACCGCCCCCGGCACCACGATCCCGGTGGGGTGCCATCGTGGCTGACACATATACCCCCGCGCAATACACACGACGGAAATTCCCAGCAAGCTGTGCTGGAATGTAAACAGGCATGTGACGTGCAACAGTTCCACACGTCTGCTCCTTAAGGTGGAATAGAAATCTTAACAGGCGCCACGCCCCCGCAGACGGTGCGCCATGCCCCAGGATGCACGCCATGACCCCCCGGGACGTGCACCAACCATGCCCCCGCCTGCTCTCTGCCCCTGGTGCAGGAGTATGAAACCATAGCTGTCAACTTACAGATTTGAAAATAAGGGACCAGCAGCCTCGGAAATAAGGGATCAGCAGCCAAAATAAGGGATTTTCCTGGCACAGGTATGTTCAACTTATGAGCCCCTCCGAGCCAAAGGCAGAAAGCCCAGCCAGCAGCCAAACGAAGCCCCCAGCAGTGGTTCCCACAGCGCAGCAACCCGGCAAAGGGGATGCAGCAAGGGAAACCACCGTCACCTCTCCGCTGGGAAGCGCTGAGCAAAGGCAAGTCCCCAGGCAACGCGGCCGATTTGATCGGCACAAGGCATGCAAGCTCCACCCCCCAGTCATTCTCAGACTCCTTATTGGGTGAGCGACACAGCCAAGCAACACAGTTGGAGTCCCCCTCCTCCCTGGCCGGCAGGGAGGGAGGGAGAGGAGCTGCTTCCTTTGAAACCCAGGAAATTTAAGGGACATCATCAATAAGGGACAGCAGCGGGACACAGCACTGGGATAAGGGACTTTCCTACCAAATAAGGGACGGTTGACAGCTATGGTATGAAGCTCCACCACTGGGAGGGAGTTCCATGGTTTAACTATGTGCTGTGTGAATAAGGCTTTTAAAAAATTCTGTCCTGAATATTTCAACATTCAGTTTCATGAATGTAAAGAGAACAGGAATAAAACTTTTTTCCTGTTCACTTTCCCCATGCCAGGCATCATTTTACAAACTTCTATCATGCTGCCTCTTAACATCTGGAGGGCACTAGATTGGCAAAGGCTTTTTTTACAAGGTTAAACACCCAGGATGCTAAATTGGAGTGCTAAACTCCACAGCCATGAAGACACACCCCCACTCAATAGCCGTAAGAAAGCTCTGAAAGTGGGTGGGGGCACCAAAGAGAACCCCCCCCCCCCGAGAGGAAACCTCCCTCTGTTGCGGGATAGCACCCCCTGCCCATCGTGGCTCCAGTGTGACTTACGGCAGCGGCAAAGTAAACTGCCATGAGAGGGTGGGAGGCCAGGAAGAAATCATAGAGGCGAAGGATGTGCTGGAAGTTGGCGAGGACGTGGCCGTACCAGGTGATCAGCCAGCTCAGGGCGAAGATGGTCCCCACCTCGGCTCTGCAAGTGGAAGCAAAGAGAAGGAGTCACCACTAAGAAGCCCTTGGTCTCCAAATAGAATGTTTTTTTGATATCTGACGAAAACAAAGCAAGAAATACAATAACTTGGAACTGCGTGTGAAAAAATTGTAGAAATAATAATACAATGAGTCTAATCGGAAGCCAAATGTGTTTGTTTTGTTTTGTCTTCTTTTTCCTTTTCCTTCCCCCCCTTTCTCCCCTCACCCCCTCTTCTTTTTCCTTTTCTTTTTTGTGTGTCTCCTTTCTTGGTCTTTCTCTTTTCAGTATGTTAAGAACGACTTAAAGAGATCAAAGTGTAATATGAAAACTTCAGTAAGTTAAAAATGATGTTGTATATTTTTTCTCTTACTATTTATATATTGTTAAAATTGGTTAACTGTAATGAATTGATGTAGCAACTACTGTGGTTTTCTTCCCTTTGTCATTGTTGAATTCTAAATAAAGTATTATTTAAAAAAAAAAAAGAAGAAGAAGAAGCCCTTGGTCTCCATCGTTTTGGAACCTGCCCTCCCACCCAAGCCCACCTACAGCTTTGCAAATGTCCCTGTTGTTTTTTTTTTTATCTTTCAGCCTTCCCTGCTTATATCTGATTGCACAAACACCAACCCAGCCTGGGACACGGGGGTGGGGGTGGGGTGGGGCGTGGGGAGAAGGTACCTTTGCATGAAGTCATGGAGTCGAGGGCTCTCCTGCTGCAGAATAGGCATGAGGTAATTGAGGATGTGCTTGGTGCTGTCCATAGTGGGGTCCATAAAGTCCCTAGAAAGCAAAAGACGAGGAGGTGAAATCGGTCATGATCAAATGGGCGCAAGATATAGGTCATAATATACAATTGGGAAAAGCTGTGGAAAACAGATTTAAAATTCACAGATTGCGCTCTTCTGAAAGAAAATTACATGAAAATGATGTATAGATGGTATATAACACCAGTACAGATTGCAAAAATGTATAAAAGTGGATCAAACACATGTTGGAAATATAAAGAAAAGGAAGGGACCTTTTATCATATGTGGTGGGAATGCAGAGAAATTAAAAAATTCTGGGAAATGATATATAATGAGCTGAAGAAGATGTTCAAAATAACATTTATAAAAAAACTCGGAGGCTTTTCTGTTAGGGATTGTAGGACAAGACCAGCCAAAGAAAATAAAGAATTTATTTATGTATGCAACAACAGCAGCAAGAGTCTTGATTGCACAAGGATGGAAGAATGAGGAAACCCTGACAAAAGAACAGCGGCAAGAGAAGTTGATGAGCTATGTAGAACTGGCGAAACTGACATGCAAACTACGAGACAAGGACAAGTGTGACTTTAAAGAAGAATGGGAACCTTTTGTAAATTATTTAAAAAGGCAACAAAATGAATTGGACTCCTTGGCAGTTTTTGAATAAACATACACAAATTTACTGACGGTTAATATAGCAGACAGATAATATAAGGATGTATACAATTTTATAATGTTAAAATTGGTTGAGAAATCAGAGAGAGGAGCTGAGGGAAGTCTTAGGGGGGAGGGAGGGAGGGTCTGTTGGGGAGGTAGGAGGGAAAAATGGGGGGGAATAATGAAGATGATTTGTTTGAATAATTTGTTATGTGAAAATTGTTAATAAAAAAACTTTAAAAAACAACAACATAAAGTCCCTAGAAAGAACATGGAAGCTGGGGAGGGCCATGTTCAATGCTGCCACTTTCAACAAAAGGTGCATTTTCCTCCTCCTCCTCTACCATCACCACCACTTCTTCCCTGCGCCCAGTCCAGGTGACGTACCTGTGATGGCCTGGGAATCTGATTCAGAGGCTGAACCTGAGGAATCCCAGCCTGCACAAGACCAGCTGAGCCGGGGCTGGGGCTTGAGCCTGAAGCGCCTGCACCTGTGCCGGATCCTCAGGATCAGACACCAGATGTATCCACTCTGGCTCCAGAGGTGATGGAGGACCCATTGCCTGCAGGTGGAGGTGAGGCTGCCTCTGGGTCCAGTAACCCTCCAGCCTCTCCTGAGCTGCAAAGGCTCACGGCAGAGAGGCGGAGGGAACAAAGTTCTCTTAAGAGGAGTGCTCGCCTCCAGGACAGGAGAGGCAAGTCACCTGTGGGCCGGGACCGCCCTAGGCCTCAGAGGAGATAAAGGCCAGTCAGCCCAGAACCAGGTTGCGGGAGCAACATCGCTGGAAACCTGTTCCTGCCAGCACCCTGACCTGCTCTTCTGAAGTTCCTGACCACGCCCGGCACCTTGCCTTGGACCCCACTTCGCCCTTGACAGACAGCCTCCAGACCCTTGACCTAGGACTGGACTCAGACCACACCACACGGTAACCCCCCCGGGACCAGCGCAGTACCTGAGATGAAGTGTCGAGAGCCTCTCCAGCAGGGCAACGGCCATGCGCTCGCCAGAGACCAGCAGCAGGGTCACAGCAATGTCGTGGTAGCCCTGGTAGTAGTGCAGCTCAGGGTGGGTCTTCAGCACGTGGAGGATGATATCCGTCAGCTGCTCCTGGAGGGCCTGACGCTGCTCCTCATGCATGCCTGCGCAGGGATCAGGGGTGGGTGGCAGGTGGCAAACACAGCCCATCGCCCTCCTTGTTGCCACGGGCATCTCCTCCAGGGCTGCACCCCTTCACCCCTCCCCTCCCTCCCCTGCAAGAGACCCGCCCGTCTCACCTGGAGGAAAGCGGCGAACGGAACGGCGCACATCCAGGAGGACCTGGTGGCAATCTTTGTGGTTCTGGCGCACTTCCCGACCTGGGGGAGAAGCGAGGGAACGGGCTGTGGGTGGGGTAGCTCAGCCATGGGCGCCCACCGCCAGGCAGGAGGCAGCATGCTCTACAAGACCTCTTCGCCCGTCGCGCCAACTTTCATCCCCTGCCCCTGTTTTCAGCTGTGCCAGATGAAAAAGCGCCTTGGTTTCCCACAAAAGGGCTGGCAAAAAACAAAACAGAAAAACCGACAACCCACACATGCACAACATCCCAGCATGCCCTGCACCAAGATTTCCTTAACACAGGTGCCCAGATATTCTCAAAGACTCCACCCCATGATGGCAGTGGGCACACTGGCAAGGGCCCCTGAGAGTGGCCACGGGGACCATGAATCCTCTTCCTACCTCAGCTACTGTCAGGGCTGGGGTATAAGTAATAAAACAACAACAACAACAACAACAAACAACAACAATAAATAATAAGCAGAGTCGGGCAGAGAAGCAAAGTCTTTCTTCAATAAAACGGCATACAATTCAACAGCCTTTCTTGACAGGATCTGACCCTATGGAGCAGTTGCCAAGCCTGGAGGTCTTCTACCCGCTCTCCGTCTCCTCCTCCTCAGCCTTACTACAGTAGGAAAGGCAGGCTTCCTCCATTCTTCTGCAGCCCCCTCCCTCCCTCCTCTGCCTCAGTTTCTGAGTCTGAACTGCTCTCTGCAGCCGGCTCTCCTGGCTCACAAAAGCCAGTTGCCCCCTCAGCATCTAACCATTCCTCCCCCCCCCCCCCCCCCCCCTCTGATCTCTCCTTGGTCTCTCACCACCAATCCCCAGGCTCTGAGCCTTCCTCCTCTGAGGTTTCCTTTGGGGGTCCCCCGGCTGGCGCCTCCTACCACTCCTGGCCATCCAGTCAGTTCCTGACAGCTACCAAGAGGAGACCAGGTTTGGATGGCACAGCCAAAAAGAACCATGCAAGGAGTTCCATAGCGGACGTTCACATAACTTCAACTGTGCCTGCAAACCAAGCCACGCTGGGTCTAGAAAAAAAATGAAAGCCAAGGTATGGATTGTGTGAACAGGGCTTTTCCTTCATCCAATCCAGGGCATGTCAGTGTTAGTTTCTGTTTGCCACTGAGCAGCTGCTTTTGGAGTCACAGGACTCTGTTTACATTCCAGGGATTCCAGGCTATTGGAAGTCTCACGGGAGATGGGATGTGACGTTAGTGCGTTTCCTGTTTCCTTTGTTCCTTTGCTAAGTTGCTCTCTGCTTTCACAGAGAGAGGATGTGTTTTTTGTCTGCGTAGTTAGGATAATAAAACTCTTTGCAATGTAGCCCAAACCTCTCATCTCTTTCCTGTGCTGGAAAGGAACGTGCCTTGGAGCCGGGAAGAAAATGTGCTTTATCAACTTGGCCAAGCGGAGATCCCGACAGTCAGAACACTGAATGACAAGATCTCCAGCACCTCTGATAACACTGTTTGGGAACAGGACATTATGCCCTAATTGACTGCTTCTGAAAACAGCCTGTTGTGTCCTTAGCATGTGCCACAGCAACGTGCCTTGAATCAGACTCTGCCCACCTTGTGCCTTCCAGGTGTTATGGACAACTCCCATCATCCATACTGCCTGGGTGCAGGATGTAACACAAGCAGTCAAGTTCAACACTTCCTGTTTGCCCAGAGTGGACACACAGGGGGGATGATACTCCAGCCAGGAAGACTTCCTGTCACACCTGGTCTGGAGCACCCTTCCCCTGCGTGTGACCAGGTAGATTGGCGTGACCCCGGGAGACCCCATAAAAGGGCCAGTCACGCAGCCATCTCCCTCTTTGATGCCATGATCTCTTGATGTCTTTTGCTGTCTGCTGGTTCTCAGCCAGCAGCACATGGGCTCGTATCCCTACATGGGGTGAACCCACTCTCATTTCTGCAACTACAAGCTAAAAGCCTGCCTTCAGGGAACCTACTGTGAACTGAATGGAAGTAAACTTCTTATCATTATTTCAAAGAGAAGACTGCTGTGTCTTTATTCTTTTTAAGAGGGAACAAAGGAGATGTACCAGGAAAAAACCCAACCTGGACAGGCGAGATTGGATTGCTTAAGTGAAGAGATTCAAACAAATCTACCAACACACCCTGGCCAGCACTTTCTGGAGCTCCTGCCCTCGGGCAGAAGCTATAGAAGCATGATTCGTGGCACCAACAGGGTAAAGAACAGCTTCTATCCTGGGCTGTTAGGCTGCTGAATGAAAAGATAACAACAGGGCGACTGACTTTGATGGGTGTGCGTCAGTAAACGAGGGGAATTAAGACTAAGAGAGCTGAGTGGGGGATGATCGTGTAATCTCACTGTAGACAAGTTGTACAAGTGACAATAAAGTATTTCAATATATTGTGGAATGTACTCTGCTATTGACTCACTAGCGTGAGGGAGGGAGGATGATATTTATTCAATATGTCCTCTCCTACTACCCACAACATTCCCACACTGGGGTTGTTGTGAAATGGCATCGTAGAAACTGGAACATGCTGGCCTACATAGGCAAAAGCAGGCCACGGGGTTTGACCACTGCTGGGATTTCACAGCTTTGGGCATTCCAGAAGAAACCCGGGAGGTTTCTCAAGGCCTCGACGGGCACCCAGGCACTGCTGGGGAGCTGCACCCAGTCCAATGAGACACGCCACGCGCCAGCCTTTTCAAGAACTCTCCTCCTCTCCTGTCCTGGATGCCATACCTGGCTTGGGCGGCAGGCTATACACGTTTACACCCAGCAGTTTGGGCCACACCTTCCGGCGGATCTCGTCCGTGAGGAGCCCGCCCTGGCTCAGCGCCGCCGCCCGGAGGCTCTCAACATCGACGGGGTCTCTGGTCAGGGCCTGGTGGATCAGCAGTCGTTTCTGCTTCTTCTGCAGCCCAGGCGGCTCTGCGGAAAGGAGGGGGAGAATGACAGGGGTTGGTGCCAAAGGCTGCGGCAAGGGCCTCTGCGCCCGCACCCTGCCCAGGCTGGATGGATCCTCTTTGGAGGGTGGCCTGGCGCTGCCCAGGGCAAACGTCAGGGAGGAGCAGCCTGTGCCAAGGACCATCGGGCAGAGCAATGCCCTCTAAGGACACGGCAGCCCAGACTCCTCCTCTTGGCACAGGTGTTGGTGCTGACCTGGAAAGCCCTAAACGGCCTTGGCCCAGTATACCTGAAGGAGCGTCTCCATCCCCATCGTTCTGCCCAGATGCTGAGGTCCAGCTCCGAGGGCCTTCTGGCGGTTCCCTCACTGCGAGAAGTGAGGTTACAGGGAAACAGGCAGAGGGCCTTCTCGGTGGTGGCGCCCGCCCTGTGGAACGCCCTCCCTTCAGATGTGAAGGAAATAAGCAGCTATCCTATCTTTAAAAGACATCTGAAGGCAGCCCTGTTTAGGGAGGTTTTTAATATTTAATGCTGTGTTGTTTTTAACACTCGATTGGGAGCCGCACAGAGTGGCTGGGGAAACTCAGCCAGATGGGCGGGGTACAAATAATAAATTATTGTTATTATAATAAGAGAAGACTCCCTGGAAAAGACCCTGATGTTGGGAAAGATGGAGGGCACAAGGAGAAGGGGATGACGGAGGACGAGATGGTGGGACAGTGTTCTCGAAGCTGCCAGCATGAGGGAGGCAGTGGAAGACAGGAGGGCCTGGCATGCTCTGGTCCAGGGGGTTATGAAGAGTCGACACCACTAACCAACATTATTATTATTACTATTACTATTATTATTGGCCCTTCAAGGAAACAGGGGCAGGAGCAGCTTGGATTGCTGCTACTTGACGTTATGCAGGGTTGCTTAATTGTTTAAAAACCCACGTGCCACCTGGTATATGCCAAGGAGAAAGCCCCTGTCCGCAGGGATTTTCCGAGGCCAAAGAGAAGCCCTTGAAACGCCTCTGGTCCCAGGAAGCTGTTTGAACCCTAGAATGTGGGACGATTGGGTGAATATTTTTGTCTGGGTTGACTCAGCAGTTGCTAGGAGAAGCTTGGGGAGAGCAGCCCCAGAGAGCCGGGGGGGGGGGGGCTGAGCTATTGTTGCTGCAGACCTAGGCTGAGATGAGATGCCAGGGTCTCTCCCTGGGCTCAGCTGAGAGGCCTAAACATTTGGCTCCTCCCCTCTTGAACCGTTTCCCTTCCAGCTTGTCATTACAAGAACTCTGCAACTAAGAACTAATTCACGGGGTTGCTTTTTTTCCTCCTCCCTACCAACGCCTTTTCCTTTCGTGTCGTGTCTTCAGCCGGCACTGTCTCATTACGGATGTTTGCAAGCTGTTCCTTTTTCAGGCCAAAATCTACATTTATTTATTAGACTTATTAGATTTATATGCCGCCCTTCATCGTGAGATCTCAGGGTGATTCACAGAATTAAATACAGATGAATCTCAACGGTAAATGCGCGCAACACTTCTTAAAAATAGAAGTAACACTTTGAAAAAAGAAACGCAAGCCAGAAACCATGAAACCTACTTTGGCAGCTGCAGGAATGCTTTCAAATATGCCCAATTTAATTCAGGTAGAATGGATTATTTGGTGTCAGATTCAAGTGGGAGCCCTGATGAACCGCTAAATGTCCTGTTTTCTGCTCAGCAGAGGCTTCCCCATCCATCTCTGCCAGCTAACATGAGCTCGAAGGCCTGAATGTCAAGACCATGACCCCCCCATGTGTTATGGGTGCCAAGGGACACCCCCTCCACTGCATCAAGGGACTTCAAAGAGGCCTCGGGGGCCTTGGGTGGCCACAGAAAGTCCTGGCTGCTGCTGCTGCCAGCTCTGGCACCTTCTGCACAGAAGTCCAAACCCGGAATGAATCAGGGAGGGAGCAGCAGCCCAGCGAAAGAGCCAGTGTCAAGCGGGGGCTATAGGCCAGAGTGCAGGACAAGAAGTGGGGAGAGCCAGGTTCAAATCTTGCGCACCTCTGAAAACCAGCTGCTGGGAATCGCAGACGGACAGTTGTGGACATTCAAAGAAGCTGGAAGCTTCAAGACGGATAAAAGAAACCACATCACACAGCCGATAGACGATGGAACTCCCTCCCACAGGAGCCAGTGAGGAAAGAGAGAAATTCCTGCCCACTTCAAAGCTTTGAATCCTAGGCAATCTTCCAGGCATGGCAGAGCAGAGTTAAACTGTGGAACTCACTCCCACTGGAGGCAGTGATGCCACCAGCCTAGATAGCTTTAAAAGGGCGTTGGACACATTCATGAGGGAACAGAGGGCGATTGGTGACTCTTAGCCAGGATGGCCACACTCGGCCTCTACAGTTGGAGGCAGCCATGAATCATAGTTGCTGGATACCACAGGAGGCAAGAGAACTCTTGTGCTCAAATTCTGCTCACAGGTTTCCCACAGGTCACTGTGAGAACAGGATGCTGGACCTAGTGGACCCCCTCATCTTTCTTTTCTTTTCTTTAATAAGACTCATCTTACTTTCTTTAAAAAGGTAAAGGGACCCCTGACCATTAGATCCAGTCGTGACTAACTCTGGGGTTGCGGCGCTCATCTCGCTTTATTGGCCGAGGAAACCGGTGTACAGCTTCCGGGTCGTGTGGCCAGCATGACTAAGCTGCTTCTGGCGAACCAGAGCAGTGCACGGAAACACCGTTTACCTTCCTGCCGGAGCGGTACCTATTTATCTACTTGCACTTTGACATGCTTTCGAACTGCTAGGTTGGCAGGAGCTGGGACCAAGCAACGGGAGCTTCGAACCGCCAACCTTCTGATCAGCAAGTCCTAGGCTCTGTGGTTTAACTCACAGTGCCACCCGCGTCCCTCTTACTTTCTTATCGTTACTTAATTAGGACGCGGACTAGGAGAGCCTCAGCCCGTGATTGTCCCTAGCCTCCCTCAGAGAGTTGTTGTGAAGATCTGCGGCTGGGGAAGAAGGAACATTGCGCCCTGAACTCCTAGGAGGACGGGCGAGATGACAAAATAATGGGATCAGATGCTGAAAGAGAGAGGTTTCATAGTGAAACTGGCTTAATGGTAGCAAAGAAAGTGAAGTACCTGGGGGTGAACTTGACATCTAAGAATGTGAATTTATTTAAAGACAATTATGAGAAATGCTGGACAGAAGTTAAGAAGGACTTAGAAATATGGTCAAATTTGAGACTTTCCTTGTTAGGCCGAATTGCTGTCATCAAGATGAATGTTTTGCCGAGAATGCTGTTTTTGTTTCAAGCATTGCAGATTGTGGATAAAATGGACTGTTTCAAGAGGTGGCAGAAAGACATATCTAGGTTTGTCTGGCAGGGCAAAAAGCCCAGAATAAAATTTAAGATATTAACTGATGCAAAAGAAAGAGGGGGATTTGCCCTGCCGGACTTGAAATTATATTATGAATCAGCGGCTTTTTGCTGGCTGAAAAATTGGCTACTTCTTGAGAACACGGACATTTTAGATTTGGAAGGGTTTAATAACAGGTTTGGTTGGCATGCGTATATATGGTATGACAAGGTAAAAATCCACAAAGGTTTCAAAAATCACATTGTTAGGAAAGCATTATATAATGTTTGGATTCAATATAAGGATCTGTTGGAAAACAAAACCCCTAGGTGGCTGTCACCAATGGAAGCCAAAGAGGTGAAAAAACTTAATATGGAATCTAAATGGCCAAAATATTGTGAGATTTTAGAACAAGAGGGTGGAAAAGTGAAATTACAGAGTTATGAGAAATTGAAGTCCAAAGTAAGAGATTGGCTTCATTACCTTCAGATCAATGAGGTGTTCAAACAAGACAGGAAAATTGGCTTCCAGGTGGAGAGATCAAAATTAGAAACTGAATTGTTAGAACCCAATACTAAGAATCTGTCAAGAATGTACAACTTGCTGTTGAAGTGGAACACACAAGATGAAACAGTTAAATCAGCTATGATTAAATGGGCACAAGACATTGGTCATGACATTATGTTTGCTGACTGGGAACAGTTATGGACCACTGGTATCAAATTTACGGCATGTAATGCCCTAAGAGAGAATATTATGAAAATGATCTATAGGTGGTACATGACCCCAGTCAAGCTTGCAAAAATATACCATATGCCCAATAATAAATGCTGGAAATGTAATGAAGCTGAAGGTACTTTTTATCATCTTTGGTGGACGTGCCCAAAGATTAAGGTCTTCTGGGAAATGATCTATAATGAAATTAAGAAGGTTCTTAAGTGCACCTTTCACAAGAAACCAGAGGCCTTTCTCTTGGGCATGGTTGGCCAAATGGTATTAAGGAAGGATAGGATGTTTTTTATGTATGCTAAAACAGCAGCAAGAGTTCTCTTAGCAAAGTATTGGAAGACACAAGAACTACCCACACTGGAAGAATGGCAGATGAAGGTGATTGACTACATGGGACTGGCTGAGATGACTGGCAGAATCCGTGACCAAGGAAAAGAGACGGTGGAAGAAGATTGGAAGAAATACAAAGTTTATCTTAAAAACTACTATAAAATTAATGAATGCTAAAATGTCAAGGGTAATGAAAAAAATAAGATTACAGCTGTAAATGATTGGGTAAGAGAAGAAGGAAAGGAAAAGAGTTTATAAGTTAATAGAAGTGAGGGGTTGCTGAAGAAAATTATTAAATAGGGATGCAGAAAAGGGAGGCATGGGGAAGTCGGTGAAATAGGGTTAATGAAAAAGAGGTTATGAAATTATATGTGTTTATATGTTTGTTTGTTTGTTTGTTTGTTTATGTATTGTGTAGTGTATTGTCTTTAATTTATGTTGGAAAATCAATAAAAATTCATTTTAAAAAAAAACAAAATAATGGGATCAGCAAAGATCTTGCCTTTGGGAGCGAGCATAACAGCCCAGAGCCCACCAACTGAGCTCTGCCTACTGAGCACGCAGGATTCTGTGCTTCTGAATATTTGCTAATGGCCACTTAAATCCCAATAAATTTCCCAAATAAAGAGCCATATGGGAGTGACTAGCCTCCCTTTGCTGAGGACTAGCCGCTTGTCATTCTGCTTATTGCATAACCCTAAGCCTCCTTCCTGGAGTTATCTGGGTCAAAGGATTCAGCAGTTGCAGCAGCAGAAGCACCCACGGGTGCTGACGGTGCACTGCAGGGCTGCATCCGCTGCCTGCATCCCTCTGCTGGGCGCAACAGGGAACAACTGGGCAAGATGGAGCTCCAAGCCTGCTGTCGCATGTGGGGGGGATCAGGCATGCAGAAGGCCCCCTGCTCCCAAGGCACCTCTCTCCAGGGAGGGATGGGGAAGACTCTGCTGCCCAGGGTGGCCTAGATGGAAGCCGAGGGCCCGGCGCTCAGCAGAAGACAGCTACATTGCAGCGGGTGACTGGATGACCCTTGGGGGTCCCTTCCGGGCCAGATTTGTGTTTGATGAGGCCCTAAGCTACTGGAGGTAACGGGGCCCTTCATATGTCCAGCTGTCCTTTGTCAACACTGTTTTTTGTGTTGAATATATGCTATATGATAGGGACGCGGGTGGCACTGTGGGTTAAACCACAGAGCCTAGGGCTTGCCGATCAGAAGGTTGGCGGTTTGAATTCCCACAACGGGGTGAGCTCCTGTTGCTCGGTCCCTGCTCCTGCCAGCCTAACAGTTCGAAAGCACGTCAAAGTGCAAGTAGATAAATAGGTACCACTCCGGCAGGAAGGGAAACGGCATTTCTGTGCGCTGCTCTGGTTCACCAGAAGCGGCTTAGTCCTGCTGGCCACATGACCCGGAAGCTGTACGCCGGCTCCCTCGGCCAATAGAGCGAGATGAGCGCCGCAACCCCAAAGTCGGCCACGACTAGACCTAATGTATACTAATTATATACTACAGTGGTACCTTGGGTTAAGAACTTAATTCGTTCCGGAGGTCCGTTCTTAACCTGAAACTGTTCGTAACCTGAAGCACCACTTTAACTAATGTGGCCTCCTGCTGCTGCTGCGCCGCCGGAGGACGATTTCTGTTCTCATCCTGAAGCAAAGTTCTTAACCCGAGGTAATATTTTTGGGTTAGTGGAGTCTGTAACCTGAAGCGTCTGTAACCAGATGTACCACTGTGTATGGTAATTGATGGACCTAATCCACAGCCATTTGCCACTGTTGCTGTATGTAGGTTTCGTTTTATTATTATTTTTATCTGATATTTTGGGAAGGTACATCCAGGTTTCCCCCCCTTTTTAATTTTGTGGGCCCCCAAGAGAGTGGGGCCCTAAGCTAGAGCTAGTTTAGTTTAGACGTCAATCCGGCGCTGCCCTGGAGCCTCCCCGGGGCTCCCTCCTCGCAGCCGTCGGGGCTGGAGGAGGAAGCCGAGCTCCTTCCTCCGTGCCCGGCAGCCCATCCCGGGCATCTCCGGGGGTGGCAGCGGCTCCCCAGCGGTGCCCGGGCTGCAGCGGCTCCCCGGGCCCCCGTGCGCCCCTCTCACCTCCTCCTGCCGGGGCTCCTCCTCCGCCGCCGCCCCCGGGATTCCGCCGCCTCCGCCGCCCGCTCATCGCCCCGTCCGCCCGCTTGCCCGCAGCCCGGTGCCCAGCTGGCAGCAGGAATCCCCGCCTCCCGCCGCTCCCATTGGCGCCACGGCCGGCGCTCGGAGGTCCCATTGGACGCCCGCCCCGTCCATCTCTCCGGGGGGCGGGGAGAGGCGCTTCGCCGCGCAAAGCCTCTCGGGACTGGTAGTTCTTTGCGGGCGAGGTGCCCGGGCGACCCCTGGGGAGAGGCGGGGGGTCCCCGGGATGGATCTGGGGCCGTTGCAGCAGCGGAGCCTCCAAGGGTCCCTTTTTCCCAGGGACAGTCCCTGTTCCTGATTGCATCCCGGAATAATAATAATAGTAATAATAATAATGACGATGATAATGATATTAAATGTCCCGCTTTTCCTTAGGTCGTCCCTGTTTGCACCGGAGGAATGTTGGAGGGGATGGAGTCGTCCGACCCCCGAGCCCTCCAAAGGCAGCCCTGCAGAGGGAGGGTTTTTGAAATGTTTTATGATGTTTTTATATATGTTGGAGGCAGCCCAGACTGGCTGGGGAAATCCAAATACTCAGGGTGTGAATAGTAGTAATAATAATAATAATAATAATAATAATAATAATAATAATAATAATA
>JAXCMG010000020.1:35302921-35320951 GCA_034642415.1 Podarcis siculus | reverse complement strand
GGGGGGGGGGTCCGCGGGGGTCGCTGCAGACCCTCCTCTTTGGGGGGAGGCGGAAGAAAGCGGGGGCCTCGACAGGGTCCCCCTCGCCCGGGACCCCCAGAGCGGCCCTTACCTGCGTTGGGCGCGGGGGGGGAGGAGGAGGAGGAGGCTGCCCTTTGGACGGGGCGGGACCCCCGGGGGGGCAGTGGGGTCTTTAGCTGCCCCCCGTCTCCCCATCCCTCCTGGGGGGCTCTGAGGGGCAGAAAGGACACCACGGGCGCTGGGGGGGGTGTCCGCGGGGGGCGCTGCTGCCCCTCCTCTTTGGGAGGAGGTGGAAGAAAGCGGGGGTCTCGACGGGGTCCCCCTCGCCCGGGACCCCCAGAGCGGCCCTTACCTGTGGGGGGGGAGGTGGAGGGACTCACCTGTTGCCAGGTACGCGGGGAGGTTTTTTGGGGGTCCCTCCTCCCTTTGCACTACCTTGCGGGAGAGGTACCCCATTTTCCCGAAAGTAAGACATCCCCCGAAAGTAAGACCTACATCCAGTTTTGTCTCTCGCTGTAATATAAGGTCTCCCCGAATATAAGGCCTCCCCAATAATAAGGTCACCCTGGAATATAAGGCCCCCAAAGCTACTGTAAGGCATACCGTATACAGGTAATAAATTTCCTTTTGGGGGGGGTTCAACAATAAATGTGTACCGTATTCTTCTTCATGGAAAAATAAGACATCCCCTGAAAATAAGACCTAGCGCATCTTTGGGAGCAAAAATTAATGTAAGACACTGTCTTATTTTCGGGGAAACAGGGTAGGAAAAACTCACGGGGGGGGCCTTATGTGTTTTCCCCTTCATTCCACCCCGTGAGTAGGCAAACTAAGACCCGGGGGCCAGATCCGGCCCAATTGCCTTCTCGGACAGTCCAGGAATCAGCGTGTTTTTACATAAGTGGAATGTGCCCTTTTATTTAAAATACATCTCTGGGTTAGTTGTGGGGCATAAGGAATTCATTCATTTTCTTCAAAATATAGTCCGGCCCCCCACAAGTTCTGAGGGACAGAGGACCGGCCCCCTGCTGAAAAAGTTTGCTCACCTCTGTTCTACTCCCTTCTTCCCCAAAATCTAGTTTGGGGTAGAAATGGGTTGCTGAGATGATGGCTCTGGGGCACCCATTTCACGCCCTGGGTAAGCTCTGAGCAGAGTTGGAAACCCCCCCTCCCTCCTCCTTGTGCTCCCTGCCCCCAATAAAGTAGCCGGCCTCTTCTCAAGGGGCAAAGCAGGGCAATAAAGAGGAGCAGTGAGCAGGGTGTGGCTCCTGTCACCATCCCCGCTTGGGTTCGACTTCTGACCCCGTTCTTGGCTGCTTTTCTTCCCCTTCTGCCTTCCTCCCCCCATGGCCAGGCTGCGTGACTCACCCTAGGATTTCGCATACACTTTGAGTGTCTCTGTATGTTCCCTGCAGCTGCAAATGTGCTCCCAGGGTGTGCAAACTGACTGTCACAAGGAGTTCTTGGCCATGGCCCCGGGGAAATCCCAAAGCCCTGTCGGAACTGGGGAGGGGGGGGGGACAGAGAAGTGAGGCCCCACAGACTGGCTGGTCAAATGTGGCCCCCACCCGCCACTGCCTTCCTTTCCCAAATGTTGCCCATCTCCTAGACTTGCTCTATCAATAGCTAGGAGGAATGAGGGTGGCTGGGTTTGCCTCCTGAAATGGACATTTCTCCTTGAGCTATAGTCTTTTCTGGCCTTGTATATAGAGCCAGGCAGGGTCTCTGCAAACCCCCCCCCCAACTCTCAGCAAAGCCCCCACGTTGACTTAGAAAGGCTCAGGTGTTGGGAGGGCTTGATGCAGGCAGATTCCTTCACATCGACCCTCCGCTTTGGGGCTCTTGCTGATGGTGCAGAATAATATTTGGGTTGAGTTAGGTGTTAAATTAAGGGACGCGGGTGGCGCTGTGGGTTAAACCACAGAGCCTAGGTTTTGCCGATCAGAAGGTCGGTGGTTTGAATCCCCACGACGGGGTGAGCTCCCGTTGCTCGGTTCCTGCTCCTGCCCACCCAGCAGTTCGAAAGTATGTCAAAGTCCAAGTAGATAAATAGGTACCGCTTCGGCGGGAAGGTAAATGGCGTTTCCCATGCGCTTCTCTGGTTCGCCAGAAGCGGCTTAGTCATGCTGGCCACATGACCCGGAAGCTGTATGCCGGCTCCCTTGGCCAATAAAGCGAGATGAGCGCCACAACCCCAGAGTCGTCCATGACTGGACCTAATGGTCAGGGGTCCCTTTACCTTTTAGGTGTTAAATTGGGATTGCAGGTGTTAAATCTAGTAGATGCAGAGAGGCTGAGCAGTCCCTGGTGGTATATTTGCAGATAGCTATGACGTTGTCCCGTTCCCCTGTGAAGATGGGCGAGGGAGCCAGGTGCCCTTGGGCCATGGAGGGCTTTTGGTGGGGCAAGTGCATCTCATTCTTGCCCCCCTCCCTTCTTCCAAGAGCATGAGAGGGTTCCCAAAGGTGACAGGGCTGGCCCTTCTCATCTTGCCTTGGGACCTGACTCCTAGCTTTGCTGACTGGGGCTGATGTGAGTCACGGTCTGAAACACTGGAGGGGGCATCAGACCAGGGTAACGTCAGCCCAGAACATCTATCTGGGTGAGGTTGTCACCAGAGCAGCTGGGAAACCCCGAAGCAAAGTGTGCATCCATCAACAGAGGTGGATCAGAGAGCTACCTGTTCTGCAGGTGGAACAAAAACCCATTTAGCACCTAAATACTGTTGTCTTGGACTACCTGCCCAGGTACTTCTGTTTTCTCTGGAATGTGTGTCATTACACAGCCAGTCCCTTGTGCTGATCCAGCACTTCTGCTCCTTCACTGGAACTGGATGAAAAGAGCAAGCGGTTTTAGGTAGCACCTGCATATTGATTGTCCTTCATCCCAAATCTCCGGGTCGCCTCTCAGCAGCTTCAGGTGCCTGTTGGTAAGCTTGCGGAGGAGGGCTGCCTCTGAGGTGCTGCACCTGACCGTCTGGGATGGCATACAAAGGATGCAGACTCCGTCTAGGACTTGCAATGCAAACTGCTCCAAAACCACAAAAGTGGTCGGGGTGTGTGTGTGCGTCCTGAAGATGTGGGATACAGCAGGACGTTTTGCTACTACAAAGCAGGTGTGGACGTTGTGGGTACCTGGATGGAGGTATTCCAAGGAGCCTTCTTTGCACTGCCTTTACTGCCGCAGAGGGAAATGATAATAACTAAACAGTGGCTCTAGTTGTGGGTGGAGGAAGAGGGTAGTTAGACATTGTATGTTTTGAGGCATGTGATTTGTGCCAAAATGGAGCTGCTTCTGGACTGTTAAATGCCAAGAGGCATTCTAGAAAGGAGCCTCTCCGAGACCTGAGTTACTAGTCCCTAGTGATCCTGTGCATGTTAAATCTAGCTGACATTGCAGTGCCAGGGTGGGGACTAGACTCCTTAGGCAAGGATGTGACCCAGGAGTGGGTCGCAGCCTACCTGTGGAAGACGATTAGAACCATAGAATTGTAGTGTTGGAAGGGATCCCGAGAGCCATCTAGTCCAGCCCCCTGCAATGCAGGAATCTCAACTAGGTCATACGCGACAGGAGGCCACCCAACTTGCGTAAAAGCCTCCAAGGAAGGAGATTCCACCACCTTTTGTGAGAGTCTGTTCCCTGCCATACAGCATTGTTTCGGGTAAACTGACCTACTCCACAACTTTGGATCCTGCCTGTCTTTTGCGTCACCTCAACTGGTTGCTCTACCTGTCTAAGAATCTGGACAAAAGATACCTGGCAGCAGGTCTCACCAGCTTGTGCCTCGCCTGTTTTGCAAACAGAAGTGGCAGGCCCTCTCTGTCCTGTTTGCCAGCCCTGTTTTATTGAAATGGCGACACCTTGGTATCCTTGCCTGGGGCTCAGTGCTGGGGTGGAGCAGATCCTTGGTCTGGATTAGGTGCCTCACTCCCCCACTTGCCAAAAGCTGCCTTGGAAGGAGACGTGGAGGTGGCCATGCTGGGGACAACTGGCTCTCCAGCTCTGGCAGATAAGCAGCGGCTTATGGCACCAGGATTGCTAGGGAGCCCACAGCTGAGCAACAAATGAGCCTTCCTTGGTCCGGTAGACCTGAAGGAGTGTCTTCACCCCCATCATTCAGCCTGGACACTGAGGTCCACCTCTGAGGGCCTTCTGGCAGTTCCCTCCCTGCGAGAAGTTAGGTTACAGGGAACCAGGCAGAGGGCCTTCTCGGTGGTGGCGCCTTCCCAGTGGAACGCCCTCCCACCAGATGTCAAAGAGAACAACAACTGCAAGACTTTTAGAAGACATCTGAAGGCAGCCCTGTTTAGGGAAGCTTTTAATGTTTGATACATTACTGTAATATTGTGTTGGAAGCCGCCCAGAGTGGCTGGGGAAGCCCTGGCAGATGGGCGGGGTAATTATTATATTATTATTATTCCTCTTCTATTCCCAGCCTGGGATTGTGGACTGTTTGTCCCTCTATCTCTGTAAGGCAGTGGTAGGCAACCTAAGGCCCGGGGGCCAGATGCTGCCCAATCGCCTTCTAAATCCGGCCCACGGACGGTCCGGGAATCAGTGTGTTTTTACATGAGTAGAATGTGTGCTTTTATTTAAAATGCATCTCTGGGTTATTTGTGGGGCATAGGAATTCGTTCATATTTTTCCCCCAAAATGTAGTCCGGTCCACCACATGGTCCAAGGGACGGTGGACCGGCCCTCTGCTGAAAAATGTTGCTGACCCCTGCTGTAAGGCTTTCCCTTCCAAGGACTTGGGCAAAGGCCTTTTTGCACGGAGGGGTCTCTGCCTCCCCCTGCAGATGCTTAAGGCAACTCTTGGGCAAGAATGGCTTTTGTGCCTCCTCCCTGGGGAGGCCGGCGGTTGTAGTCTGGCCGGGAGACACTTGGCTCAGCGGCCTGATCAAAAGAGCGTCAAATGGTGTGGCTGCTGCAAAGCCGGAAGGAGCAAGGACTATTGTGGGGCGGAAAGAAGCTCTTCGATTGAGGTAGCAGCAGGAGGCTGGGCTCCTGCGTCTCTGCTCAAAGGGCACAAGGAATCTGAGCTGAGCTGCCGCTGAGCGGGGCGGACCGGGAGGCGCCCGGGTTTCGGGGGTTTTTTTTTTTTTGGGGGGGGGGGAGCCCTTTCAACTCAGCTCCCCTCCTTGCTGGGCTCTTGGGCTCTATGTTGCAGTTCCAGCATCACAGCTCCTAAAAGCGGAAGGTGGTATTTTGAGACATTTGGGTTTTTAATACAGTGGTACCTCGGGATGCAAACGGGATCCATTCCGGAGCCCCGTTCGCATCCTGAACAGAACGTAAGACGCAACAGTGCGTCTGCGCGGGTCACGTTTCGCCGCTTCTGTGCGTGCGTGTGACGTCATTTTGACCATCTGCGCATGCGCAAGCGGCGAAACCCGGAAGTAACGTCTGGGTCGCAGCGGAGCGCAACCCGAAAATACTTAGCCTGAAGCGTATTTATCCTGAGATATGACTTTACTGGGACGTGGGTGGCGCTGTGGTCTAAAGCACAGAGCCTAGGCCTTGCCGATCAGAAGGTCGGTGGTTCAAATCCCCGCGACGGGGTGAGCTCCCGTTGCTCGGTCCCTGCTCCTGCCCACCTAGCAGTTCGAAAGAACGTCAAAGTGCAAGTAGATAAATAGGTACTGCTCCGGCAGGAAGGTAAACGGCGTTTCCATGCGCTGCTCTGGTTTGCCAGAAGCAGGTTAGTCATGCTGGCCACATGACCCGGAAGCTGTATGCTGGCTCCCTTGGCCAGCAAAGCAAGATGAGCGCCGCAACCCCAGAGTCAGGCACGACTGGACCTAAGGTCAGGGGTAAAGGTAAAGGGACCCCTGACCATTAGGTCCCATTGTGGCCGACTCTGGGGTTGCGGTGCTCATCTCGCTTTATTCGATCTGCTAGGATGGCAGGAGCTGGGACTGAGCAATGGGAGCTCACCTCGTCGTGGGGATTCGAACTGCCGACCTTCTGATCAGCAAGTCCTGGGCTCTGTGGTTTAACCCACAGCGCCACCCAATGGGAGTTGTAGGCCAAAAACATCTGGAGGGCCAAAGTTTGGGGGTGCCTGTTCTATACATTCTTGCCGTCCCTGTTAACTCGGCTCATTTCTCCCCTGGCAGTGAATCCTAAGAGCAGGAGCCAGCAAAAATCACGTTGCGGGGAAAACTGTGAAGCCAGCCCATGGCTCTGAGTAGCTCCATCCTTACTTTAGATATCTGTACAGTATATCACAGTGTTTAGCTGATGATGTTGAAAACCAGACATTGCCCAGCCCTATTGCATGCCATGAATAATTTTATAAATTTCTTTCATGTCACCTCTTATCTTTGTGATGCTTCCCGTATCTAAACCACCTCCTGGGAGGGAAGGAAAAGTGCAAACTTGCCTAGGAGAATGTGGTTTTCTCCTGCTAGGTCAATTCCCTTTCTTGGTGGAATGTTGCTATGGGTGGCTGGCCCCCAGCTCAGCCAAGAGATCGAGATAAAAGGCTTATCCAAACAGATTAAGGGCTGTGATGGATGCTCCAGCAACACCGCCTTGCTTGGGACTTAATTCCTGGGATTAAGGAACACCCTGGGGTCAAGTAGGGGAAATGGCTCAGATTTGTGGAGGGGATGGAAGATTGTTGGGCTGGAGAATGCGGAAGAATCCCTTTTGCCGCATGCACCTAATTCAGTGGTGTCCAAACTTTTTTCAGAGAGGGCCAGATTTGATGAAGTGAAGAGCCGTGAGGGCCACGACCAAAGGGTCAACCAAAATTGTTGAGCTTTTTTTACCCTGGGAATTAAACTGCAACAGGGGCCGGATGAAACCCACTGGCGCGCCAGATTAGGCCCCCATAATGGACTTTGGACATGCCTGACTCAATATGTTTTCTTTTGGGATGGAATCTGAACCAACTACAGTCATACCTCATGTTACGTCCGCTTCATGTTACGTTCTTTCAGGTTACGTCCTGCGGCGACCTGGAAGTACCGGAAAGGGTTACTTCCGGATTTCGCCACTCGCGCATGCACGGAAGTGCAAAATGACGTCATGCGCAGAAGCGACGAATCGCAACCCACCCTTGCGCAGATGCCCCACTGCGGGTTGCGCTCTTTTCATGCTGCGAACGGGCCTCCGGAATGGATTCCGTTTGCAACCAGTGGTACTGCTGTGATAAATCACCTTTCTAATCTGGTGCTTTGCACCTTAGAAGGGACGTAGCAGGTTTGTTCTCCTCGTCTTGGGCATTGTGGAACAGGGAGGGGGTGGGAGTTGCATGCCATAGAAAGGAAGCATCTCCTTAACTGCTGTGGGGCGTTGATGGTCATGGGAGTAAATGGATCTTTAGTAAAGAAAGAGTAGGTTGCCTGCTGGTAAACACAACAGCTGGGATTTGCTGGGCTGAGGCTGGCCTAGAACGCTGTGCCACTTGGCCTTGAATGCTGTCCAACTTGGCTGCCTTGAGTCCTCCAGCCCTGTGCTCTGCAGGTGGTTGTTGTTGAAGGTGCTTTGAAGGTGGTGGTTGTTGTTGTTTAGTCATTTAGTTGTGTCCGCCTCTTCATGACCCCCTGGACCAGAGCACGCCAGGCCCTCCTGTCTTCCACTGCCTCCTGCAGTTTGGTCAAACTCCTGCTGGTAGCTTCGAGAACACTGTCCCACCATCTCGTCCTCTGCCGTCCCCTTCTCCTTGTGCCCTCCATCTTTCCCAACATCAGGGTCTTTTCCAGGGAGTCTTCCCTTCTCATGAGGTGGCCAAAGTATTGGAGCCTCAGCTTCAGGATCTGTCCTTCCAGTGAGCACTCAGGGCTGATTTCCTTCAGAATGGATAGGTTTGATCTTCTTGCAGTCCATGGGACTCTCAAGAGTCTCATCCAGCACCAGAATTCAAAAGCATCAATTCTTTGGGCGATTAGCCTTCTTTATGGTCCAGCTCTCACTTCCATACATCACTACTGGGAAAACCATAGCTTTAACTATATGGATCTCTGTTGGTAAGGTGATGTCTCTGCTTTTTAAGATGCTCTCTAGGTTTGCCATCGCCTTTCTCCCAAGGAGCAGGCGTCTTTTAATTTCGTCGCTGCTGTCACCATCTGCACTGATCATGGAGCCCAAGAAAGTCAAATCTCTCACTGCCTCCATTTCTTCCCCTTCTATTTGCCAGGAGGTGATGGGCCCAGTGGCCATGATCTTCGTTTTTTTGATCTTGAGCTTCAGACCATATTTTGCGCTCTCCTCTTTCACCCTTATTAAAAGGTTCTTTAATTCCTCCTAACTTTCTGTCATCAAGGTTGTGTCATCTGCATATCTGAGGTTGTTGATATTTCTTCCGGCAATCTTAATTCCAGCTTGGGATTCATCCAGCCCAGCCTTTCGCATGATGAATCCTGCATATAAGTTAAATAAGCAGGGAGACAATATAAAGCCTTGCCGTACTCCTTTCCCAATTTTGAACCAATCTGTTGTTCCATATCCAGTTCTAACTGTAGCTTCTTGGCCCACATAGAGATTTCTCAGGAGACAGATGAGGTGATCAGGCACTCCCATTTCTTTAAGAACTTGCCATAGTTTGTGAAGGTGGTTAGAAGAAAGATTTCTCAAGAATGGAGGAGGCGTCTTTGCCGTCACCCTCCTGAGTGGGTCAAACACAAGAGTCTTTGGCAGAGGCAAAATGCCCTGGAAAGAGATAAGATATAAAGAGGATGCCATGTGCCTGGGTGTATCTGTATTGCATTAATGGTTTTCTACTAATTAAATTTAAATAAATACTTCTTAAATTAATACTGTGTGTCTGAGAGGAGCCTGGGAATGGCAATTTGATGTGCTGATGAGTTTGCTGGACACCTGCCCCCTGAACTTCAATTCTTGGCAAGAGGGTGTGCCTGAGGTGGCATAAGTGCTCCCTGTGGGAGGGACGGTTACATAATCCAAGCCTTGTTGACCAACCTCTGGTGTGAAGTCTCCACAGTGGTGTGGCTGATACTTGGCATCTTTCCATTTTGTCCTGCTGAAATTTGGATCATGTGTGGTGCTTTATCGGGGCTTGCTTTTAATTTAATCTATGCCTTTACAGTAAACTGGTACATCCATCCCACAATATTCTTCTTTATCCTTCTATGTTATTCGACTTCTCCACATTCCCCTCCAGGGCATTCTGGGTAATAATAATAATAATAATAATAATAATAATAATAATAATAATATATTATTTATGCCCCACTTGTCTGGCTGGGTTTCCCCAGTCACTGAGCGGCTTCCAACAAAATATTAAAAATACAATGAAACATCACACATTAAAATCTTCCCTGAACAGGGCTGCCTTCAGATGTCTTCTAAAAGTCAGATAGTTCTTTATCTCCTTGACATCTGGTGGGAGGGCGTTCAACAGGGTGGGTGCCGCTACCGAGAAGGCCCTCTGCCTGGTTCCGTGTAATTTTGCTTCTCGCAGTGAGGGAACTTCCAGAAGGCCCCCTTCAGTGTCCAGGCTGAACAATCGGAGTGGAGATGCTCCTTCAGGTATCCTGGGCTGAGGCCATTTAGGGATTTAAAGCTCAGCACCAAGACTTGGAACTAGCAATGCCCCCCTTTTTATGGGGTGTGTGACGGAGGTAGGGGCTTGAAAGTTGTTTCCCCTCCCCTCTTCCACTAACACGGCCTTCTTTCTGGCCAGATGGGTGGGCATGGGCTTTAAGACAACTTCCCTTGGTGAGTTTTGGTGATGGGCTCCCTCCAAGGTGCCCAGCGCCAGCCCCTGCTTCTTGGCACATCCTGTGCTGCTGCTCCTGGAGAGACCTTGTGGGTGTCTCTGGTGTGCAAAGATTAGGGGTGGGGGCAGAGGAAGCTGACTCCAGAGACCTTTTACTGCCTGTGGGTCAACACCTGGAGGTAACGCAACATGACTGCAGGCAGTATGCAGCACATGAAGATAAGCAATGCCGGACACACCTTCGGGGCTCTTGCCCAAGAGATGCTGGAGACGAGGCAGCCTGTAGGCTGCTTTTTCAGTTTCACAACCTGAAGCTCAGGCTACAGGTAGCGCTAGGTTTTCTTTACAGCGTGGCAATGGAGGAAAGTGGTCTCTTGCTGTCAAGATAAGGCCCTAGGGTGTGCTATCGCCACTACTTCCAAACATCTCTAAGATTGGTAGGAACATAAGCAAAACCACTGGCCCTCCCGGTGGAGGACAGGGTCAGGTTTAAGGTGCTGGTTTTGACCTTTAAAGCCCTATGCGGACTAGGACCCATGTACCCACAGGACCGCCTCTCCCGGTATGCCCCACGGAGGACCTTAAGGTCCACAAATGACAATATTTTGGAGGTCCCAGGTCATAAGGTGGTTAGATTGGTCTCAACTAGAGCCAGGGCCTTTTCAGTAGTGGCCCTGACTTGGTGGAATGCTCTGTCCCAAGAGACTAGGGACCTGTGGGACTTGACATCTTTCTGCAGGGCCTGCAAGACAGAGCTGCTCCACCAGGCCTTTGGTTTGGACTCAGTCTGACCCTTATGTTTCCCTCCCCTTATGGTCTTGATTTATCGGCTACTTTTAAAATGAGGCTGCATTTTAAATTGCATTTTAAGCTGTATTTTAGATTGTCCCCCCCCTTATGTTTTTACTGTAATTTTACTGGTGTTAGCCACCCTGAGGCCGGCTCTGGCCAGGGAGGGCAGGGTATAAATAATTTTATTATTATTATTATTAGTCCAGGATCTTGAACTCACAGTGGCCAACCAGGTGCCCCCACGGGAAGTCCTCAGGCAGGATCCAAGCACAAGAGCCCCCTCCTCTCACGAGGTTTTCAGGGACTGCGAGGGCAGAGCACAGCTTCTCTGGATAATAGCTATGGAGAGGCCAATCACAGAATCAGAGTTGGAAGGGGCTAGTGCTGCGCAACACCTGCTTTCCAAGCATTGATATACAGTGGTACCTCGGTTTATGAACTTAATTGAGGCATTTCCAAAGTAAAGGAAGGATTGAACTCTGATTAATAACAATACACACAGAGGCTTGAACCAGCAAGACTCTGGGAAGGGTGCGTATGATAGTCTCTCTCTGCCTGTCTAAGTGTATACGTGACTTGTGAAGAAGGAGAAATGGAACAGGGATGCAGAGGTGTGGATTGATCAAGAATCATATCAAAATAGTTCAGACCCAGTCACCGCAATGCTTTCATTGCTGACACAGATGGCTTACTCTATATTTGTTATAATTCCTCATAACAATCCCACCTGATCACTACACTTAATCTGTTCTGGAAGTCCGTTCTTAAACCGAAACCATTCTTAAACCAAGGCGCGCTTTCCCTAATGAGACCTCCCACCCCCGGTGCCAGTCCACCTTTTGGATTCCGTTCTTGGGCCAAGGTAAAGTTCTCAAACCGTGACACTATTTCCGGTTTTGCGGAGTTCGTAAACCGAATCGTTCTTAAACAGAACTGTTATTAAACCGAGGTACCACTGTATCACCAGCTACAAGCATTGTGATGTACTGATAGAATAACGAGAATACGACTAAAATTTATTATTTCTATGCTGCACATCCGACTGGGTAACCCCAGCCACTCTGGGCGGCTTCCAACAATATCTCACAATGTCTGAAATAAGGATGGAGCTCTGTAGAGACATTCATGGTTTCCCCCCCCACCTTGTGATTTCTGCACACACATATCATGATTTGTGATATATTGCCAGGTCAAAAATTATGCAACCAATATCATGATATGGACTATAAACCAGTTTCTTGGATGATACCAATATAAGCCTCACTCTCCCCCCCTCCCCCAATTCCGACTGTGAAAAGTTAAATTCGCGACCTTACAAAAATTGGCTTTTGCGATATCGCTGCTGAAACAGACATATGGTAAAACGGAACGGGTGAGAGTGCCTGCAGAATTTTAAGGGAGCGGCTTATATTCGGGTATTGTCTTTTTTTCTCCCACCCCCCAATGAATTTTAAAGGTTCGGCTTATATTCAGGCCAATATGGTATATCACCCAGCTCTGGAACATTGCAACCTCCTGCAATGCAAGAATCTCAGCTGAAGCATCCATGACAGGTGGCAATCAAGCCTCTGCTGAAAAACCTCCAAGGAAGGAGAGGTCCACAGCCTCTCCTCCATGGACTGGTCTAACCTCCTTTTGAAGTTCTCCTAAGTTGGTGGCCCTCGCTGCCTCCTGTGGAGCAGACGCCCCCTCCGCAAAACCCCCGATGCCTCCCAGATGCTTTGACTCCCAATGCCCATCCGCCCCAGCCAGCACTGGGGAGAAGCCACAGAAGGTTTTGGGCATGCGTGCTTTGGGGTGCGAATGTGGCTGTGCATTAACCTCTTCTCCCTGCCTGCGTCTAGGGCCGGCCTGCTTCTGCCCCTGCTTCCTCTAACCTCTCCATCCTTCCTTTCTTCCTCCTTCCCTCCCAGATGCCACAGACTTCAGGATTCCCTGCTGAGCTCAGCCAGTGGCTACAGCAACTACCGGGGTATATTGAACTGGTGTGTTGTCATGCTGGTGAGTAGCAAGAGTTTGCCCCTCTGCCCTTGCCCTCCTGCCTTGAGGCTGCTTGGCACCTCGTGCCAGGTCTCTTGCAGCACCTCTGCTCTCTTGAGCCTCCCAGCGGCAGCAACAGCAGCAGCTGCCAATCCCCAGACAGAGGCACCCGGATCTTTTCACTGCAGAGGAGCTGCCTGGGAGCCAGGCAGACGGACACACTCCAGGGGCAGGGGGCCGTTGTGGCCATTCCTGATGGCACAGAAGGGCTATTGTGGTGTCGATAGGCTGGCAATCTGGTCCCAGGATGCTGGCTCCTGGGGTAATAATAATAGTAATAATAATAATAATAATAATTTATTATACCCTGCCCATCTGGCTGAGTTTCCTGAGCCACTCTGGGCGGCTTCCAATCGAGTGTTAAAAACAATACAGCATTAAGTATTAAAAACTTCCCTGAACAAGGCTGCCTTCAGATGTCTTTAAAGATAAAGCTGCTGTGGGAGGATAAGCTTATTTCCTTCACATCTAAAGGTAGGGCGTTCCACAGGGCGTGCGCCACTATCGAGAAGGCCTTCTGCCCGCGTTCCCTGTAACCTCACTTCTCGCAAAAAGTGAAGTGAAACTGCGAGCCTTTGCTGTGGGAGGAGGCCTTAATCAGCCTGGGCAAAATGCTTGAACAAATCATGAGGCGATATAACCCTCCTTCTTCTGGCTGCTTAACTCTTGGCTAGTGTGGGGTCTGAGCTTTAATAATAATAATAATTTATTTGTACCCCGCCCATCTGGCTGGGTCTCCCCAGCCACTCTGGGCGGCTTCCAACATATATTAAAAATACATTAAAATGTCACACATTAAAAGCCTTCAGATGTCAGGTAGTTGTTTATCTCTTTGACATCTGATGGGAGGGTGTTCCACAGGGCGGGCGCCACCACCGAGAAGGCCCTCTGCCTGGTTCCCTGTAGCTTTGCTTCTCGCAGTGAGAGACCCGCCAGAAGGCCCTCGGAGCTGGACCTCAGTGTCTGGGCAGAACGATGGGGGTGGAGACGCTCCTTCAGGTAATCAAGCAATCAAGTCAGTGGAGGCATGCTCCATCCATCTGAAGAGAGCCTCCAAGTTCAGAAGCAGTGTACCTGTGAATATGAGGTGCTGGGGCACACACACACACACATGCCTGAGGGATGCCTGTCTCTGCCTTCATGCTGACTTTGTGGGCTACCCGGAGCACTTGGGGTTGCGATGGAAACAGGGTAGTCTGGTCCCATACGTCCCTCTAATAATAACAGTTATACTTACAATTTCTTTGTTTATGCCCTGCCCATCTGGCTGGGTTGTCGCAGTTACTCTGGGTAAGGAGCAGCCCCAGCAGAAACTGGTCCTGCCAAGGTGCACAGAGGCCTTGGCGAAGCCTGGAATTAGTCTGTGAAACTGAGCAGGCAGGACTTGGAAAGAAAGACGGGCAGCCTCTCTGTAGTAATAGTAGTAGTAATAGTAGTAGTAGTAGTAATAATAATAATAATAATAATAATTTATTATTTATACCCCACCCATCTGGCTGGGTTTCCCCATTCACTCTGGGCGGCTTCCAACAGAACACTAAAATACAATAACCTATTAAACATTAACAGCTTCCCTAAACAGGGCTGCCTTAAGATGTCTTCTAAATGTCATATAGTTGTTTATTTCTTTGACATCTGTTGGGAGGGCGTTCCACAGGGCGGGTGCCACCACCAAGAAGGCCCTCTGCCTGGTTCCCTGTAACTTGGTTTCTCGCAGCAAGGGAACCACCAGAAGGCCCTTTGCTTTGATTCTCCTGCAACCCTCTTGGGTGGGAGGCGGCCTCGGTGCTTGGCTGGCTCTGCTCCTGCTGCCCAGGCGAGGAGAGGCGATGGCAGCAGCTGGCACGTACCCCAGAGCGCTCTCTGGCCCCCTAGCCACTGGGCTCCACTCTGAGGCTGCCCTGCCCTGCCAGGATAGAAAGCTATGTGATGCTTCCAGGAAATGCTCAACTTCCAGACTGGGATGTTTATGGAAAATTAGCTTTCAGTGCCTGTTCTCTCCCACCCTGCAACTCCACTTACCCTCTTTGTGTAGGGGGCTTTCCAGTTTCAACCCCCAAACCTTTCTGCTTTGGGTTCAGCTGGAGCCAGCATGTCAGGGGCCAATCCCAAAAAGGCCCCGCACTTTGAACTGCAGCCTGTGCATCCCCATCCCTATCCAGCTTCTTCTTGAAGCCCCCCTTTGCTGAAGTACCACCCCCCCACACTTCCTAAGGGGAAAACTGTAACTTGTGGGCCTGAACCCTCCTGCTGTGCCCCCTCCTTGTTGTGGGGTGCTAGACAGGGTGGAGAACACTTCCTTGCCCTGCATGCCATGTTAAGGGTGGGCTGGGCGGAAGAAATGCTCCCTAAGGCAGCCCGGATGTTGTTTAAGCTCCCTTCGGTCCGTCTGTCCCCAGTGAAGGAGAGGTGAGCTCAAGAACGCAGCAGGAGGGTGGTGTTGAAAGAGGAAGGGGGGCCCTGCAGAGTCCCTTCCACCTTTGCTCCCCACAACCTTTGCTCCCGGGACATAACCTTGCTCACCCTCGATTGGGAAATCAGGAAGCAGGCAGGCTTGTGGTTTAGCAACATGCCTTGCTATCTTTCCATCTCTTTCCTTGTCCTCCTCCTCTGTAGCAACTGCTCAGGGTGAAACTCGCCCACACGGGCTGGAAGGCATGTGGCGAGACAGCGTGGCCTGTCCTGCTGCCCATCCCACAGCAAAATAATGATGATATTAAGTTAATTAATTTTATCCTGTTCTTCTGGCACTCTGGACGGCTTCCAATAAAATACAAAACCAGTAGAACATTGAGAACTTCTATAAGGAGGTGAGCTCACATTGCAGAATGGAGATTAAACGAAGAAATAATAAACAGTATAGAAATAGTAGAGGAAGGTAAAAATAATAATTAAAGAGTATTTTGAGTTTGACCTCAATCAAGGGGTGGATGAGAAAGGGGTCGGGGACGGAAGCAAGGCAGTCCTAAGGGGCTCACTAATACAACAGAATGCCCATCTGAGGAAGTCGGAAGAAAGTAAAAAATTGGAAATAGTAAATGAGTTAGGAAGGAAAGGGAAAAAAATAATACAAAAACCTGGAAATGAAGAAATACTACAAGAAATTAAACTATTACAAACAGCTCTCTAAGCTGCCTGAGCGGTTGCCAGAATTGTAGCTCTGTTGCCCCCAGTTGCTCCCCTCCCAAACTGATCAGTCCCGCAGAACCCTCTTTAGTGCTGGGGAAGGGAGGGGCCCCAGACCAGCCTCCCATTGCATTGCATTTTCTCATTTGTATCCTTATTTATTTCACAAAATTTACGCACCTCCAAGCGGTTTACTGAAAAGAAAAAGCCTAAAAGATAAAACACTAAATCAGATTATAATTCCCTCCTGCATTTCTAAGCATGTGGGCAGGCTTGTCTGAACAGGAAAGTTTTAGCAGAAATTCTGCGCTGAAGGCGCCTGCTGGCTATTGAGAGACAGTTATGGCCGGTTTTTGAGATTGGGATTGGAAGGAAGGGGTTTGGGGTTGGCATTTGCTGCGGGATCTGCTGCTCACTTCCATCCCCTCTGTCTTCCAGGTCTTGAGCAATGCTCGCCTCTTCCTAGAGAACCTCATCAAGTAAGTCTTGCGCTCCTCTTCGGTTGGGGTGGGGGGCTGGCAGCAGTGGAGAGACCTCACCTGGGATGCTACAATTCTGCCATAGCAGATCAGAGTGGATGTGACAGGCTGCCTTTGGGGGCAGGCATAGGCAAACTCCGGCCATCCAGATGTTTGGGACTACAACTCCCATCATCCCTAGCTAACAGGACCAGTGGTTATGCTCTGCGCGGTCCCTTGAAGCTGTCCCAGAAACTCCGGTGGGTGCAGAATGCTGCAGCGAGGCTCCTCACGGGGTCTCTGCCATGGGAGCATATTCACCCAGTGCTTTTCCAGCTGCACTGGCTCCCGGTGGAGTACAGGGTCAGATTTAAGGTGCTGCTTTTGACCTTTAAAGCCCTTCACGGCCTAGGACCCTTGTACCTACGGGACCGCCTCTCCCGGTATGCCCCACGGAGAGCCTCAAGATCCATAAATAGCAACACCCTAGTGGTCCCGGGCCCTAAGGAACTTAGATTAGTTAGAGGTCCCTTCCAACTTTATGAAAAACTTTTGTCCTGCAACACAGGGCTGTAGTGATAATAGCCAGTTCTGTCCAAGTTTGCCCATCTCTTCCAAGCCCTTTGGGTGCCTTGCAGGGGCTGGCTAAAATCCGCTGCCTTGTTTCTGAGCGGCTTCTAGTTTCTCCCTCCCCAAGTGGGGTACCCCTGGGCCTGGGGTGGCTTGATCCCGAGAGCGCCTCCTTGTCAATGCGCAGCTCGGCTGCCCAGCACATCTCCTGGGAAGCCACATACCTCTTGTTGTCCTGCCCTTCTCCCAAAGGACATGGAGCCAGCAGACAGGAGAAGGCCTTCTGCATCAAGCAAGTCCTCCCATAGGGGTGTGGAACAAAGGGCTGAGGCTTTATCACCCAAGCCTCCTCCTTCCTGGGTCTGCATTGTCCGACTGGGAGGGAGAAGAGAGTGCCTCTGACCATGTTCTCCTTCCCTCCTCAGGTACGGCATCTTGGTGGACCCCATCCAGGTCATCTCCCTGTTCCTGAAAGACCCCTACAGCTGGCCTGCGCTGTGCCTTATTATCGGTGAGTCAAGCGATCTTGGCATTTGTCTTGAATTTCTCTACTTGGCTCCTTCTACTTGCACCTCTTGAAGAGCTTCCTGCTTACAAAACTCCTCGCGGCCTCCGGGTCCTGCAGCTTTTTGGTCCCTGGTGCTGCCGGTCTCCTTCACCGTTCAGGGCTCTTGAGTGAGGCAATGCGTGTGCATGAGAGAGAGAGGGGGGGGTTGGAGGTGGCGGGGGATGAGTGGATGGGAGTGCCTCTTCTGGGGTTCTACTAGATGAGGCTTGGGGGTCCCTTCCAACCTGCAGGCTTGCAAATTCCTGGGCTGGCTGAGAACGGGGACCCAAATCCTTGTTCCTGGTTGCCTGCACTGCCCAGCAATGATTGCCTACATCTGCTTTTCCCCCCAGTGGCCAATGTGTTCGCTCTGGCAGCTCTGCACATTGAGAAGAGGCTGGCGGCGGTAAGTGTGCTTTGGGGGGCAGGCTGGGATCCCTTGCGAAGTGGGCTCTCTTTAGGGCTTAGGCTGAGGCTATCTGAAGGATTGTGTTCAGCCATACGGTCCTGCCTGGGCTCTGAGATCTTCAGGGGAGGCCCTTCTCTCAGTCCCGCCACCCTCACAGGCATACTGGGTAGTGGGCGCAGGAGAGGGCCTTCTTGGTGGTGGCTCCTCCACGACAACTTTGGAAGTCCTTTCCTAGAGAAGCCAGACTGGCTCCCTCCTTGTTGTCCTCCTGCTGGCCAGTGAAGACCGTGTTTTCCCAACAGGCCTTTGGGAACACTGACTGTTCTTCTTTTTAAGGAAGCGCTTGTCATAGTGCTGCGCTGTTTTTATTACCAATATT
>JAXCMG010000020.1:35248443-35297921 GCA_034642415.1 Podarcis siculus | reverse complement strand
CCCCAACTTTTACACGGGAAGACACCCGAGGACACCAAAACCTGCATATATATATATATATATATATAAATACTGTTTTAATCCTATTAGAGTTTAATTCCCCTTTTGACTGTTACAGCTGATAATGCTTTCAGCTTTGTATCTGCACCATATTGATTTGTTTAAGCTGCCTTGAGTCCTGGTTTACAACACCCTGATATCTCTTGATAATGGGAGGTATATAAATCGAAATAATAACAACAATAACAGCCCCCCCCCTTTAGGGGTGGGCAGGGAGCGCTTAAGGTGGCCATAGAGCATTGCCCCTCTTTCCCTTCCTTCCGCAGGGCTCTATGTCGGAGCACCTTGGGGCCGTCCTGCACACCGTTAACCTCCTGACAATCTTATGCTTCCCTGCGCTGGTGACTCTTGCTGTCACCTCCATCACGCCAGGTGAGTTGTCCACTTGCTCTGAAAAGGCAGCTTTCTGGGTGGCAAGGCCCCTAGATTGGGGCTGGGAAGCCTCAGGCCTGGGGGGCCTGTTGCAGGAGAGGTGTACGTTTCTTCTGTCTCTTCATAACTAGCCTACTGTGCAAAATCAGCATCTGCATTTGATGTCCCATCCCCTTTTGCCTGGTCCCTCCCTCCCACCCAACACTCACATCTGGCCCCCAGGAGGTTGCTTTGAAGGGAATGCGGCCCTTGATTTGAAAAGCAGCTTTCCCACATGTCTGAAATAAGGTTGGAGCTACAGAGAGGCATTACCTGGCTTCACAATTTTCCCCACATCGTGATTTTTGCATAGCGCACGCACAGACACACACATGTCATGATTCACGATATATCGCCAGGTCAAAAATTATGGAACCGATATCACAAAACGGGCTTCAAACTGGTTTGGGGTGCTGTATCGCTCTCTTGCCCAGTCCTACCGCTTGCGACCCAGGCAGAGGTGGGCGGTTTCTGATCTCTCCTTCTCAGAAGATGCTGGCGCACAAAGTCACCTTGTCCTGTCTCCACCCCAAATAGCCTTTGAGAAGAGCTACCTTTTCTCCATGGGGGTTGGTCTGTGTTAACGGAGAAATCTGAGGCCTCCCTTGGACAAAAAAACAAGGACCCCAGCCAGGAAGACCAGAGCAAAACAGCAGCCAGTAGGCTTGGTCTTGATTGAAGACTGTCGCGACAGGACTCCCACCTGCCATAAGGTGAAACAAGATGGAAGCCCCAAACAAAAGAGAACCCAAAATTTTATTAGCTGCTAATCCCCATGTTACACCCCCACCCAAACTACATCACTCATACATCACAGTTACATCATGAAAGGGGAGGTGGCAGTAATCTGAGCATCCTGGACCCTGCCCCATGGTTCTCCTTGCCCTCCACCAAACACCCATCAAGTGTAGCAAAAGAGATGTTTACATTTCCCTGTTTCCCAGCCAAGTGAACCACACCCTTTTGTCTTCATCTGGGTTTGTTATTTCTGGAATGGCTACCTGTCTGGCCCTCAGGTATCAGGATGCCAGGGATTATCACCCAGGCAGAGGGGCTGCTGATTAGCTGAGCTCACATGTCTAGATGAATTTCTGAAGTTTTCCCAGTGAGCCAGTACATAGATATATTCATCATTTGGTATCGTGCAGCAGAGGCCCTTTGAATAGATAGGAAGAAACTGTGATGTAGTGTTTTCTGGGGACAAGTCACAAAAGCGAGTGTGCTGATTTTGGTAGTGGGCTGCATGTGCATGATATCTGCTGGAGGGGCAACCCCCCCCAACCTATACATAAATTCCTGCAACATCAGGGAGTCAGCCTGGGCTCTCACCCCCTTCCCTCCTCTGGGGCATGCAGATTATTTGGGGCGCTGTGTGTTGCGTCTCTCACTCACCTGCTTCTCTCCTCCCTCTGCAGTTGGGGCCGTCTTTGCTCTGAGCGTCCACACCATCCTTTTCCTCAAGCTCTTCTCCTTCAAGGACGTCAACAAGTGGTGCCGGGAGAAGAGGCAAGCCAAGGCCACCCGAACCCGCTCCGGTGAGCCCTGAGCCAGGCCTGGTGGGGGCACCTGAGACCCTCCCCAAGTGCCAACTGGGATGGCTTTGAAAGAGGGTTGGACAAATTCATGGAGGAGGAGAGGGGTGTCTGTGGTTACCAGCCAGGCTGGCTAGACTGTTCCTCCTCCCTTGGAGGCCACAAGGCTCCTGATACGAGCTTCTGGAAGCCACAGGAGGGGCTCAGGTCCTGTGCGCCAGTTTTCCATGGGGGCATCTGGTTGGCCGCTGCCAGAAGAGGATGCTGGCAACACAAAGACCAGAACACTAGATAGCAGTGCAATCCTTATTGCATGATATACATGATTTAGTACAACAACAAAAAAATGTGTACACTTGTAAATTCTCTAATATATTTGAAATCAAATGAACACACATCTGTAAATCTTTGAAAGTCTGTAGAAGTATAAGAAGTCTATAGTTGAAACAAAGCAATAGATGCTATCCTGCGGGCTAAGCGGTAAAACTTTTTTTAGGCGTTCAGGTGCCGAAGTCGTAAGTGAATAACAACGTAAGACAGTGATCCCAGGATAATCTGGCTGTTTACTGGAATCTTCTTCAGCACAACCCATAGATTAGAAAAATGCACATGGAGCAGTGGTCATGAGGATATGTATGTATGTTATCCGGCACCTGCCCACACTGTCAAAAGTACCAAAGCCTGGTTCAATGCCCATGGGATTACTGTCCTTGATTGGCCAGCAAACTCGCCTGACCTGAACCCCATAGAGAATCTATGGGTCATTGCCAAGAGAAAGATGAGAGACCGAGCAATGCAGAAGAGCTGAAGGCTGCTATTGAAGCATCCTGGTCTTCCATAACACCTCAGCAGTGCCACAGGCTGATAGCATCCATGCCATGCCGCATTGAGGCAGTAATGGATGCAAAAAGGGCCCAAACCAAGTGCTGAGTACATATGCATGCTTCTACTTCTCAGAGGTACAATATTGCTCTATTTGCAGTCCTTGTTTTTCTGATTTCATTTAATATTCTAATTTTCTGAGATTGTTAATTTGGGGCTTTCATCAGCTGTACGCCATGATCATCACAATTGTAACAAATAAAGGCTTGACATATCTCGCTTTGCGTGTCATGAGTCTATCTCATATATTAGTTTCACCTTTTTAGTTGTTACTGAAATGAATGAACTTTTCCACGATACTCTAATTTTCCGAGTTTCACCTGTGTTAGAGAATTTACAAGTGTGCACATTTTTTTGTTGTACTAAATCATGTATATCATGCAATACGAATTGCAGTGCTATCTAGTATACTGGTCTGTGTGTTGCTTGTATTCTTTGTTGAGTTAAGTTTGCAACACAGGGGTTTGTTGTTCTGTATAGAAGAGGATGCTGGACTGGTTGGACCCCTTTTGACCTCATCCAGCTGGCTCCTCTTCCATTCTAATGTCCTTTTATGTGCATCTTTATGGTCTGAGTTGACTTCTGGTCTGAGGGACCCCAAGGGTCACCTAGTCCAACCCGCTCCCCCAATGCAGGAATAAGGCAACGACTGTGGGTAGCTCAGCTGGTAGAGCAGGAGACCCTTAATCTCGGGGCCGTGGGTCCAAGCCCCATGTTGGGCCCAAGATTCCTGCCTTGCAGGGGGTTGTTCTGGATGACATTTGGGGTTCCTTCCAACACTGCCATTCTCTGACCTGTGTCCTCCGACTGATACCCTTCGTTGTCTATTCCAGCTGCCGGGTCGCAGAAGGCCAATGGGAACGTGGCCTCGGGGGCCGTGACTTACCCAGCGAACCTGACCTATAGAGGTAACGTGGCCAGGCAAGACCTCCCTGGTGGGTGGTTCACTGTGGCTCTGGCGGGGTTGGGGGTCTGGCGGCGACGCCATCCTGGGGCTGACTCCCCTTCCTCTGGGAGGCCAGAGCTTTGTGGTGCTTGCCTTCCCCTGGCGTGTGGTGGCTTCGAGGTCAAATGTCCCCTGGGATTATTCTGCTCCCCACCCCCACATTGGGGAACAGGGAAAGCAGCCTTGATTGGAGTCCGACCATTGGCCCATCTAGGGCAGTGTTCCCTGCACTGACCGGCAGCTACGGCTCTCCAGGATTTCAGGCATCCAACTTCTCCCAGCCTTGCTTGACTGGGGAGATGCTGTTGGGGGGGGCAGGTTGGGCCTGGGTCTTACGCTTTCTCTGTGCCTGAGCTGCGGTCCTTTTCCCAAAGGGAGAGGCCAGCTCCTGTTTGGTGCCCCTGCCCTTAATGCCTCTCTCCTCCCATTTCCGTGGCAGACCTCTACTACTTCCTCTTCGCACCGACCTTGTGCTACGAGCTGAACTTCCCGCGCTCTCCTCGCGTCCGCAAGCGCTTTCTGCTGCGCAGGCTGGCTGAGATGGTGAGACTCCCTGCCCTAGGTCTGGCGGCGACCCATTCTCTTTGCCCCCTGTCCACCCCCAGCTCCCCACCCCCTTTGCAAGGCAATGAAGGCTGTTATACAGTCATACTTTGGGTTAAAAGTGCTTCAGGTTGAGCATTTTCAAGTTATGCTCTGTGGCGACCCGGATGTAAGAGTGCGTTACTTTTGGGTTTCGCCGCTCGCACATGTGCAGATGCTCAAAATGACGTCATGCGCGGAAGCAGTAAAACTCGACCCGTGGACGTGCAGTCGCGTCTTACGGTTTACTCAGGATGTGAACGGGGCTCCAGAACGGATCCCGTTTGCATCCAGAGGTACCACTGTGCTTTCAAATTTTCTTCCCTTTGAGTCGAACCTGGGGGAAGCCGGCTGCGAGTCCCTGTGACGGTGGCTGAATATTTAGCGCAGGTTGCGCACACCTAAGGACCCCGCCCCACGCCAAGACGACGCTGCCTGCCTCCCCTGTAATATTGGAGGGGTCAGGATTGCACCCAGTGTAGTGTTGGGGCCGTAGGGAGGTGGTGGGAACCGCTAGCAAGGAAGGCTCAGGGTCTTGGAAGGCCTGCAGGGTTGTGGGAAAGAGTTTTGGCCTGGAGGCTGGGTGTAGGGCCCATCCTACCTGGCTGCCGGCGGAGCTGCCGATAGGAACATAAAGAGAGCCCGCTGGATCCTGGTTAATGGCTCATTTAGTCAGCAACCAGGTGCTTATTATGGGAAACTGGCAAGCACAACATGAGCGCAACACCCTGTTTGGGAAAGCCCTGTTTAGGGAAGTTTTTAATGCTTGATGTTTTATTGTACTTTTAATATTCTGTTGGGAGTTGCCCAGAGTGGCTGGGGAAAACTAGCCAGATGGATGGGGTATACATAATAAATAATAGTAATAAAAAATATATTATTATTATGCTGCCACTGTTCCCTCCTGGCATTATTATTATTTATTATTATGCCTCGGAGAAGCAGGACTAAGATGTGGAGATATGCTCCAGAGATCCAGACTGTGGGGAGCACCAAGAAATTAATAAATACAATTTGGACTATAATTTGATATTTTTTATTTTAGTTTTTTATTTTATTAATTGAACTATTACGATTAGATATTTAATTGGATGTTTTTTATTGGAAAATCAATAAAAATATTTTTAAAAATATTACTATTATGCCACTGTCCCCTCCTGGCTAGCAGCCATCAACTGTCTCCCTCTTCCATCCATGTGTCCCATCCGGCTTTTAAAGTCTTCCAGTTTGGTGGCCATCCTGCCGCCTGCAGGAGTAAATTCCATAGATTAACGAGAGAAAAGGACTTTCCTGCACCTGACCTGAACCTTCCAGCCTCCCGCTTCCTTGGACATTCATGAGTCTCGTGTTGATGGTCCCTCACTCCTGGCCTGTTCTTTTTCTCCCCCCTTTTCCAGCTCTTCTTCCTCCAGCTGATGGTGGGGCTGATTCAGCAGGTAAGTGGGGGCAGGTGGGGCTTGCTCTGTACCTGCTGCTGACACCTTTGAAGCAAAGGGCATGGCAGAGGGTCTGGCCAGAGAGCACCACCTGGGCAGGGTGCCTAAAGCAGACCACAGGCTCTCTCTGGTTCCACTCTAGAAGTGGCCAGGAGCTGCCCTGTGCCCCCTTCTGGAGTGTCTGGTGCAGAGAGGAAGGTTGGGGGGGCAAAAAAGATGCTGCAGCAGCAGACACGGGGGGCCAAGGACAGGAAGGGGTGCAGAGACGGTTGCCACCTTCCCTGATCCAACTGCTAAAACTGTTTGTTGTTTTTTTAAAAAGATATTTATTAAAATTTTCAAAGTTAATACAGTAAAGATATAAAAAATCAAAAAGGAAAAGGAAAAAAATACGAAAAAACAGAAAAAAAGATACATAAAAATTAAAAACACATTAAGTTCACAATAATTTACTTTCATTGACATATTTTCCCGACCTCCTCATACCTCCCCTTTTTGTATTCCAATTCAAATTATTGATTCAGCAAATCCTTAACCATAATTCTTAACCTAATTCCACCTCTCTTTTTTTCCCCCTATCCCTCAGAACATTACAGCTGAAAACCTTTAAATTCCATCCAACATCATTCTAACATTCATTAATTTTACAATATTTCTGTAGATAATCCTTAAATTTCTTCCAATCTTCTTCCGCCGACTCTTCTCCCTGGTCACGGATTCTGCCAGTCATTTCTGCCAATCCCATGTAGTCGATCATCTTCAACTGCCATTCTTCCAGAGTGGGCAAATCCTGTGTCTTCCAGTACTTTGCAATAAGTATTCTTGCTGCTGTTGTAGCATACAACTGCTAAAACGGTTTGGAGGTACTGGAACACTCCCGTTGAACATCTGCCTGATTTGGCGGTACTGCATGTGGGCTGAAGCTGATCTGCCTAGATGGAAGCTTGTTACGTTATTACCGTATTTTTTGCTCTATAACACACACTCCCCCCCCCCCTAAAAAGCAAGGGGAAATGTGTGTGCGTCTTATGGGGCGAATGCAGGCTGCGCAGCTATCCCAGAAGCCAGAACAGCAAGAGGGATCGGTGTGCACTGATCCCTCTTGCTCTCCTGGCTTCAGCGATAGCCACGCAAAGCCTCTTGAGCACAGCGGGAGCGCTCCTGCCTCTTCGCTCAGGAGGCTTTGCATTGAGGCTTCCCACTCGCTGTCCTGGCTTCTGGCTTAGCCACTCGCAGCCTCTTCCGGGCAGGAGGAGCCTTCATCCCGCTGCCCAGGAGAGGCTTCACACGGCTGTCCCAGAAGCCAGAACAGCAAGAGGCTATCCCAGAAGCCGGATCCCTCATGCTGTTCAGGCTTCTGGGATTCAGAATATATATTTTTCTCCAAAACATAGGTGCGTCTTATGGTCTGGTGCGTCTTACAGAGCGAAAAATACGGTGCTTATTTAAACATTTGACATACCGCTTCGCTGGAATTGTCTTCCCGAGTGGTGTGCAGAAAAAGTAAAAAATGGTTAAAGCTAAGATCAGACTTTGGTGGAAATTCCTGTTGGAATAAAAAGAAAAACTCTTCAGCGAGTGCTGGAACTCCAAGAGGGGAACAGGAACTGAAGAAGGGAGGTGGTCTGGTGGTTGGAAGAGGGGTCTGTTCAGAGGCTCTGAGACCTTTTGTCTGGGTAGGGGTCAGAGCAGGGACTTTCCAGAACTTGGTGGTATGTTTTGGGTCCCAGTAGCTGGAGGACTTGGGGCAGCCTTGCCTCAGAGTTGGGGGTGGTTCTCTATACTGCACAAGGGTGACTTTTCTTTCCTCCGGTTTGGAAATTGTTTCCCATTTGGTTGTGTATTTTTTCGATGTGGTTTATTTATTGTTTGTTGGGACGCGGGTGGTGCTGTGGGTTAAACCACAGAGCCTAGGACTTGCCGATCAGAAGGTCTGTGGTTTGAATCCCCGCGACGGGGTGAGCTCCTGTTGCTCGGTCCCTGCTCCTGCCAACCTAGCAGTGCAAAAGCACGTCAAAGTGCAAGTAGATCAATAGGTACCACTCCGGCGGGAAGGTAAACGGCATTTCCGTGCGCTGCTCTGGTTCACCAAAGCGGCTTAGTCATGCTGGCCACATGACCCGGAAGCTGTATGCCGGCTCCCTCAGCCAGTAAAGCGAGATGAGTGCCGCAACCCCAAAGTCGTCCGCGACTGGACCTAATGGTCAGGGGTCCCTTTACCTATCTATTGTTTATGACTTTTGTAATTATGTAAATCTTGTTATGCTGTAAGCCGCCTTGAGCACTGTTTTTTTAACTGTGGAAAGGCGGCATACAAATAAAAGATGATGATGATGACTTCTGTGCCACAGGGCCAGAGAACATTCCCTCAAACCGAGGCGGCTAAGCTGGGTTGTATCTTATGGGGCTGGGCTAGATGACCCCTGGGTTTTACGCCCCCCCCGGGCCCTATTAACCTGATTTTAATGTGTGCTTGTTGCAGTGGATGGTCCCCACAATCCAGAACTCCATGAAGCCTTTCCGGGTAAGCCATGCCCTGGGGACCCCCTTCTCCACCATGGTGCTGGGGAACTGCTTGTGGACACCCCCCCCCCCAAGAAAGCAGGACTGACCCACAACATGCCCTTAGAGCTGTAATAGGAAAAGTGGGGAGGGAGAAATGATATGCTTCTGAGTTTTAAAAAACCACAGCTTAGCTTATGGCTGGCCTGGTGGCCTCTTAAGTGCTCAGCACCTGCAACTAGGGGAGGGGTCTGCAAGGTGTGTTGGGTGCCAGCGTCCCAAAGGAGAGCTGCCTGGACAGCCCACCCCCCAAGAAGACACAGGGGCTTGGTGCTTTCTGCCATCCACACCCCGGATGGGTCAATGACATTCTGCAACTGAATCTTGCTCTCCTCTCCCGTGCAGGACATGGATTATTCCAGAATCATCGAGCGCCTTCTGAAACTAGCTGTACGTACCACAGACTGGGCTTCCTTCCCTGGACACCTGGGCCCAGAGGGTTGGGATGGGGATGGGAGCAGGCCTCCAGGGTTGGATCCTGCAAGGCAAGTCTCAACTGGGGGCTGTTCAGGTTCTTTGGACTACGGTTCCAATCACTCCCAGCATCAAACGGACAAGATGGTGGGAGTTGTAGTGGGCGGCCGGACTATATTTTGAAAAATATAAATACCCTATAAGCCGGTCCTGCAGCTGCCTCCGGACCTGGAGGAAGAACGCACTCTGCATGTGCTCAGGAGCTCTTCTTGGCGCTCCTGCTCACTGGCGTTGTTGACGCACAGCACCTGCTCCATTGGCCGGTCCCCGCGGAGCTCCCAGGCGGCATGCACCACGCGCTGCGGCCCTTCGTCCGAGGCCAGGTCGGCGGGTAGGCCACCCGCAGCTCGCCCTCCAGCTGCTCCAGTGGGCAGCAAGCCGGCTGCCAGGCATGAGGCCAGTAGGCATGCCAAGCTCTGGCTGAAGCCCTGTGATGTGCCCATCATGATGCCCGCCGCCCACCCGCCTCTCCGTCCATGGCCACACTGGGTTTACCTGAGCACACGGGCAGCGAGGCTTTGGATTGGCTGCAGGAACTTCCTGCAGCCAATCTGAAGCTGTGCCAGGGTCACGGAAGTCAGTCCCCACGCGGCGACTGACCGAGTGGGCAGCAGGGTCTGCGGGCCAGATTTACGAGCCTGTTGGGACACATCTGGCCCCTGGGCCATATTTTGCTGACCCCTGGGCCATATTTTGCTGACCCCTGGGCCATCGTTTGCTGACCCCTGCGCCATAGTTTGCTGTCCTCTGCACTAATGCTGTCCTCTGCCTTGCTGTCCTTGACAGGTCCCCAACCACCTGATCTGGCTCATCTTCTTCTACTGGTTCTTCCACTCCAGCCTGAATGTCATTGCGGAAATCATGCAGTTTGGAGACCGGGAGTTCTACAGGGACTGGTGGTGAGTCAGCTCTGCAGGGAGGGCCTGTGTGTTTTGTGACTTGTGTTCTTTTTTCCCTTTTTTTTAATTTTCAGGTTTTTAAGCTGTGTCTCAGATTGTTATAACCTGCCCTAGGACCACAGAAAGAATGGCAGGTGGCTGCAATAATAAAAAAACAAAAAAAACTGTAAATGGCACTCAAAAGATCTGCTTTGGGCATTCAAAGCACCCTGCAGAGCAGCCAAGGCTTGGGTTTTGGAGACTTCCTCACTGTGGGCGAGGACTGGGAGGGTTTTCCCCAGCCCTAACAAGTGTGGGGGTGCAGTGGGTGGATCCCCATCTCTTAGGATGATGGTGATTGATGCAGACACCTACCTTCTGTGTGCGTTGTAGGAAGAGCCTTCGAGGCATCTGATAGGAACGATACTGGCTGGGCTCAGCCTTCGCTGGTGAAACTCCGTGACTGAATCCTGTGCACAGCCAGACTGCTCACATTTGACCCTGCAGGAATTGGGCCCCCTGTCCGAAAGAGAGGGGGGGGACCTATTTTGCTCTGTTATGGGTTTCTCTCAATGTCAAGGGTCGTAGGGTTAGTTGACGCGCAGCAACACATGTCCCTTTTCTTCCTTCAGGAACTCGGAGACCGTGACCTATTTTTGGCAGAACTGGAACATCCCGGTCCACAAATGGTGCTTGAGGTACACCTAGGCTGAGTTGTGACAATCCTGGGGTCAAGGGGTGGGGGGTGCTGTAGCTGTCAGTGGGGGATGGCCCGGGCTAATTCTGCTCATAGTCCAATTGGGACAGGTGAAAGGGAGTCCTCCTTCGTGCAGCGCATATTTAAACTGTGGAACTCGCTTCTGCAGGAGGCAGCTGTGGCCCCCAACTTAGATGGCTTTGAAAGAGCCTTCTCTAGGAATATTTCTACCAACGGCTCGAACCACAGTGGCTCTGCTCTGCCTCCAGGGTCAGATCCAGCAGCCTCTTCTTAAGTTCTCTCTCTCCTTTGCATTTAAGGCATTTCTACAAGCCCATGATGAAGAAGGGGGCTGGCAAATGGGTGGCTCAGACAGGCGTCTTCTTCGCTTCTGCTTTCTTCCACGAGGTTAGTACCTGCTCCACAAATCCATGTGTGTGAGTGTCGACAGGAGAGCCCAAAGGGACTCCCCCCCTCCCCCTTTACTGGCTTTCAATCTCAACCCTCCTCTTAAAGGCTGTGGATTTCGTACCAAAAAGCATCCTTGCTGGTGCTCAGCCAGCCTTTCTCTGCAAGGGTGCGAGAAAGGGAAGGAGCATCTGATTGAGGGGGAGGTGTGGGCCTCCTGAAACTGAGCTTTGCAGCCCAGGCGGACATGGCGGCAGGCAGAGCTTTCTGCTGGAGACCATTTCTGCAAAGACCAGTAAGGAAAAGACTTGGGAGACAATTGCTTACTCCCAAGATTTGCCTATAGCAAAAAAGTGTGTGTGCTGGGCAGAGGTAAAGATAGTAGTTCTCAGCTCTAAGAATCCACCTGGAAACTCCCAAGTTGCGATGATCAGAGACCCCCCAAACTTGAAGCATGGGAAGTCCCAACAAAAATTTATAATTTAGGCACAATATTTGGACTATGTATATGTATTTGTATAATTTGTATAATTTGGAACATTCAATGTGATTTGATTGGATTGTTAAAATGGGAAACTTAATGAAAATGATTTTTTTAAAAAAAGAAAACTCCCAAGTTGCACTGCATCTTTTGGAGGAATTTGGAGACAAATGCCAAGGTGTATTTGAGCAAGTTAGATGCTGCTGAGGGACATTGTGGCTCCTCCTCCTCTGAAGAATGATGGATAAGCATCTTTCAAGGGCTGGTGTAGGACCATCCTCTCTGAAAGCAGAGAAAGGGCAGGGGGCGCGATAGTGTCTTCCGTTCTCAGCATAAGGTTTGAACAGGATGAAGTGGGTCAAACTCCTGAATGTGGAGAGGGCAAGGGTGTCCTGACTGGAGCTCCCTCCCTTGACTTGCTCCCCTGGCCTAGTGTGGGTCATTCCATGGGCTCACACCTGAAAGCTCAGGAGACAAGAGAGCACCCTTCGTTCTCTTTCCTCTGGAGGGCTGGAATCAAGGGGAGACGCCCAGGCTGCTTGCTGGGCTTCTGAGGGTGGCATGGGAGGCAGCCAGGCTTGCCAGCCAAGTTTCCTTTGCGCCCTCTCCTCTCTGGACTGATGTCTTTGTGGGTTTTTGTCCCCACCCAGTACCTGGTCAGCGTGCCCTTGAAGATGTTCCGGCCCTGGGCGTTCATAGGGATGATGGCTCAGGTAAGAATTGGGTCCTCACCATGGGATCACATTCACCCGGTGCTCTACCAGCTGCACTGGCTCCCAGTGGAGTACAGGATCAGGTTCAAGGTGCTGGTTTTAACCTTTAAGGCCTATACGGCCTAGGACCCACGTACCCACGGGACCCCCTCTCCTGGTATGTCCCACGGAAGACCTTATGGTCTTCAGATAAAAACATCTTGGAGGTCCCAGGTTGCAAGGTGGTTAGATTGGTCTCAACAGGGCCAGGGCCTTTTCAGTACTTGCCCCGACATGGTGGAACGCTCTGTCACAAGAGACTAGGGCCCTGCAGGACTAGACATCTTTCCGCAGGGCCTGCAAGACGGAGCTGTTCCACCAGGCCTTTGGCCAGGACACACATGACCCCCTCCTTTGGTAATTCTTCACAGTACTCTAGCCCAATGGTTGCCATTAATTTGACTCTGAATTGGTTTTAGAATGAACTGATTTTAGAATGCTGTGTTACTTTTAGTGTTAGCCGCTCTGAGCCCGGCTTCAGCTGGGGAGGGCGGGATATGAATAAATATTATATTATTATTATTATTATTATTATTATTATTATTATTATTATTATTATTATTATTTTGCATGAGTGACTTGGCAAAGGCCACTTGCCGCCAGCTCAGCCGCCAGCTCAGCCTTGTGGTGTCTTGGCAGAGGGGGTGAGGGTCAAACAGAGTCCAGGATGCTGCTGTTGCCACCACCCCAGAGAGTTCTGTCTTCTTTCCTGTGAGCCTTGGGACAGGACTTGCACTTTGGCCCTAGGGTGGAGAATCATAGAACCACAGATCTGTAGAGCTGGAAGGGACCCCAAGGGTCATCCAGTCTGACCCTCTGCAATGCAGGAATCTCAGCTGAAGCATCCATGACAGGTGGACACCCAAGCTCTGCTTAAAAACTTCCAAGGGAGGAGAGTCCATCACCTTCCAAGGGAGTCCATTCCACTGGCAAACAGCTCTTACTATCAAAAACATCTTCCTGATGTTGAATCTCCTTCTTGTGACTTGAAGCCATGGGTTCAAGTCCTCCCCTCCAGAGCAGGAGAAAACAAGCTTGCTCCACCTTCCACGTGACAGCCCTTGAGATGATATTATTATTATTATTAAATTTTATTTATACCCTGCCCTCCCTGGCCAGAGCCGGGCTCAGGGCAGCCAACACCAATAAAATCACACTAAAAACATAATAGGGGGGAAAGGCTGGGGGGGAGAAAAAAACCCCAATTTAAAATACAGGTTAAAATGCATCTGAAGATGGCTGTTGTGTCGCCTGTTCTCCAGGCTAAAAAGACCCATCTCCCTCCGCCATCTTTCCTCCTCCGCAGATTCCTCTGGCCTGGTTTGTGGGCCGCTTCCTTCAGGGCAACTATGGGAACGCGGCTGTGTGGATCTCCTTGATCATTGGGCAGCCCATTGCCGTCCTCATGTACGTCCACGACTACTACGTGCTCAACTACGAGGGCAGCCAGTGACCCCCCCCCCCGGCGATGCCCCTCCTGCCCTTCCCACCAGCAGAGGGACACCTGGCGAGGGCAGAGCAGCCTCTTCCTGCCGTTTCCTGGGCGCCCCACGACTCTCCGCAGCACCAGCAGGGGCAGAGATGCTGCTGCCGCCATCTTTGCCCTGGAAAGTTGCCTTGTGTGATCTTTTTCTCTGTGTGTGTCTGTCTGTCTGTGACGGCTGCCCGCCAGGTACTCGTTTTTTGAGTCCGAAGTCTGGATTAATGCAATAACTGTCGGTGGGGGCCGCCTTCTCCAGATTAACGCTTGGGGCCGGCACCTGGGCTGGGAATTTTCCAGGTGAATCCTGCCGTGGCTCAATGAGGGAGGAGGGAGGTGTGGTCCCCCGTCCAATGGGAATACGGTTCGAATCCTGCTGTGCCCAAGGGTGTGGCTGGGAGTTGGGGGGTCTGAGCTTTGCCCAGAGCCTGGATGGCCCCCCCATCTGGGTAGGCAGAGACAGCTCCCTCCCTTTGGTGCTGACCTTCAGGGCGCTTTTAAAGGACTGTCCCTCACTGGGGGGAGGGTCCTCTTCCGTCCAGCCCGAAGGCATTGGGCATTCAGTTCCGTCCTAGCTTTTGGCTACCGGCAGCTCTTCTGTAGCGAAAGGGGCACAGCGTCCCCTTTTGCCGGCCTTGAGCCCAAGGCCTTATGGGAATAAGGAATGCTGGTCAGCAGGGGCTCCTGCGGCCGGATTTTGGTACTACTGCCTGTGGTGGCACGGGTGATTGGAAGCTTTTTTCTCCTGGGGGGGGCCTGGCTTGGGTTCTTGGCAGTTCCTGCCCCTAGGGCTGCCTCAGTTCTCTTCCGTCCCCTTCCCCAGGATCCGTCCTCGGAGCAGGGAAGCAGCGACTTGTGGGAGGTGGGGTGTTGCTCCAATTCCACAGCACCCCTGCTTCCTGCGGAGGTGGCTGTGTTGGCGACTGCTGCTGCCCAGCTCTCTTTTTCAGCCAAGGTGGTTCTTGGCTGTGTGTGGTCATTCCCGTGTTTTGACAACCCAGCAACTTTTTAAAGAGTTTGCAGAATGTATCTGTCTCATACAAAAAGTGATTAAAGCATATTTTCAAAAATCTGTGTTGACAAAAGGTTGGGGGGTGGGCGCTAAAGGGTCCACAGAACCTTGACATAACCAAATGGATTACACTGATTTCTGGCAATCGTTTCTTCACACCTGCGGCAAGAATATATTCCTGAAGTGCTCCTCTGTCCCGGGAGTCATCCAGAGCTTTCCTCTCCTGTTCAAAAGGGTTGCTTCCAAATTTGCCTTTTGTTTTTCATTTAAAAAAATACAGAAAGCATCACCCCCACCTTTAAGGTGCAGTTGGCGCCTTAGAGCCATGCAGAGGGAGCCCAAATTCTGGGGTGGCGAGATAATTTTACCTTCAGCGCACTGCCAGGGTGGCAACTCCAGATCACAAAAGGCCTGGGCAGATGAAGGGTTTTGCCACTGCTAACGGAGAAATCTGAGGGCTCCCTTGGACAAAAAAACAAGGACACCAGCCCAGGAATACCAGAGCAAAACAGCAGCCAGTCGGCTTGGTCTTGACTGAAGACTGTCGCGACAAGACTCCCACTTGCCACAAGGTGGAACAAGATGGAAGCCCTGAACAAAAGAAGACCCCAACTTTTATTAGCTACTAATCCCCATGTTACATCCCCCCCAAACTACATCACTCATACATCATGGTTACATCAGGAAAGGGGAGGTCTAGTGGCAGTAATCTGAGCATCCTGGACCCTGCTCCATGGTTCCCCTTGCCCTCCACCAAACACCCATCAAGTGGAACAAAAGAGATGTTTACATTTCCCTGTTTCCCAGCCAAGTTCATCACACCCTTTTGTCTTCATCTGGGTTTGTTATTTCTGGCATGGCTACCTGTCTGGCACTCAGGTATCAGGAGGCCAGGAATTATCACGCAGGCAGAGGGGCTGCTGAGGAGCTGAGCTCACATGTCTAGCTGAATTTCTGAAGTTTTCCCAGTGAGCCAGTACATAGATACATTTACCAGTGATTTTTTACATTTGGTATCGTGCAGCAAAGGCCCTTTGAATAGATAGGAAGAAACTGTGATGAAGTGGGGACAAATCACAAAAGTGATTGTGCTGATTTTGGTAGTGGGCTGCATGTGCATGATATCTGCTGGAGGGGCAACCCCCCCCCCAACCTATACATAAATTCCTGCAACACCTAGGGCTCCAGAGGAAAGACCCAAGTAGAATCTGGAATCTCCAGGCAGGCTGTGAATATTCCCTGCCTGGGCAACTTTGTGGGGAATCTCCAGTAGGGCCTCTGAGGAAGACCCTAATAGCCAGGTACATTCACGGGTGGTGGTTGTACTTTGGGGTGACCTTAACCCCCCTGCTCTTCGTGTGTCGGCCACTCGTTCATCATTTGCAAATCCGATCTCATGTTTGATCTACCTGAGATTCCTGCATTGCAGGGGTTAGACTAGATGACTCCTTCGGGTCCCTGCCAACTCTGCCATCCTGTGATTCATCACCAGCTCAAGGGGGATTGTTGTCGGAAGAACTGCGGGAGTCCCAAGGTGCATCTGCATCCTGTTTTGATTGGCACCTGCCTGTCTTGGGAGACCAAGTGAAGCATGCGCCTCGGGGAGTGGCCAAACCTTGGGAGACTTGAAGCACCTGCTGTGGCTGATGCGGGAGAGATCCGCACCCATGTCCAGCATAAAAGAAGCAGCCCAAGAGGCAGGCGCTGCCCCTGCCCTGCCCTGGGAGGCCTGAAGGCTTTCTGCAAGGGGTGCATTGCTGCCTCATCCTGGCTAGAAGCCCTCGAGGGCCCTCCATGAATTTGCCCCATCTTTTATTTTATTTAACTTTATTGCAAAACAAATTACATATAACAGACAATGCCTCAATGACAACTAAACATTAACAACACATTGTCAAACATCGCACATACGTTGACTGAGCTTTCTACATATTCTTAACCTTTATGCATTTCCTGTTATATTTGTCACATATCCAGAAAAATTCCAACATTTATAGTTTTCCTGAATATTCAAGATTCAATCTAGAATCAGAAGATTTACATTTTCACAATATTGCTTTAGATATTTACTGGTAAATATCTTTACACACTTTCTGGTTTTGAGTTTCCTCTTAGTCTCCCAGTCATTTGTGCAAGTTCCACGTCTTCCATCATCTTCACCTGCCCGTCAAGCTTTGTAGAAATTGAGTCACATTTCCAGGTTTTTGCTACTCAAATTCCAGCCGCTGTAATTGCATACATAAAGAGGGTTCTCTAGTTCTTTTGGATTTCAGTGAACTTAATGCCTAACAAAAAGGCTACTCAAGCCACTCCTGCCTCCTGGGGGAGGGAGTTCCGTAGGTTAACTCCACGCTGCTCCTCGGGTTGGGACACACAAACACACACACGCACACACACACACACAAATAAACACACGTGTGCTTCCTTCACCTCCACCTTCCCCACGTTTGGGCATACACGTGTTTTCTTCCGACGCTCTCCCAAGGAGTTCAGGCGAGCGGGACACGCCTGGGTGCCTTGAAGTAGGGCCCCCCCTTCCCGGGCCGTACACGTGAAAACGCCCTCCATTCACACGTGCGCCCTGTGCGCGTGGAGGCCGGCGCGTCAGCGCAGCGGTGGAATGTCCGCCTCTATGGTGCGGCCGTCATGCCAGAGCGGCTTCTCCCCGCCCGGCCCTTCCCCCTTGCGCTCTTCTATGGTCCTGCGCCGGAAGCGGCGAGTCCTGGCCTGAGCGCCCCCTGTCGGCCCGGGGGGCGAAAAACCCCTCTCGCCCCTCCCTCCCTCCCTCCTCCCTCCTCCTCCCGCGGCCGCCGCCGCCATATTGTCACCCCCCCAGCGGACCCGGGAGAGGCCAGCCCCCTCCCTGCCCCCCTCCTCCCACCAGGAGCGGACCCGGGAGAGACCTGCTCGACCCGGTCGCCGCCGCCGCCGCCGCCTCAGCGGCCCGGCGAGGTAAAGAAGCGGGGGGGGGGGAGGGAAGGGGGGGGGAGAGAAGCCCCTTCGCCTCCGGGAAGGGAAAATGGGGGAGACCCTCTTCTTAGGGGGGGGTCCTTCGTTTGGGGGTGGGGAAGGAGCCGGGCTGCGTGTCTGTGGCGGAGCTGGGGGGTGTTGGTGGAGGATATGGGTGGGGGGGGGGTCCTTGTAGCAGGGCAGGGGGGCGACTTGTGGGGGGGATGAGGGAAATTGGGGGGGGGAGAGAGAGGCCTTCTTACCTGGACGTGGAGTGAGGGGGTGAGAGAGAGAAAGAGAGAGCCCCCCCTTCCAGAGGTGCGAACTTGAATCAAATAAGGGGGGGTGTTCCAGGTAAGCTCTGCCCCACATAATCGATCGCATGACATGGCACACACACAGGAATGCCCATCAATTTGGGGGGCAGGTGAAGGGACCTCTTCGCCCAGGAGTGAGCTGGCTCCTCTGCCCGCCTGTCAAGTGTGGGGGGCAGTTGTGGGGGGTAGGGATCTGTGGGCTTGGGGGTGGTGTCAGGATAGGTTTGGGTGGCAAAGGGTCCCTTCTGGGTGGGGAGGCCCTTCCTGTCACCTCTCTCTCCTTTCCCCCACTCCCCCAGTGAAATGGGGCCCCAGATACAGCAGCTGTGACTGGCCCCCCTGGAGTAGGGTGCCCATGTTGTAGGGGGTGCATGGGGAGGGTGCCTGCACCTCAGATTCCCTCTGGGGGTCTTGCAGCTTGCAGAGAGAGGTGGGCATGGTGGTGGGGGCTTTGGCACCCACAAATTCCCCACCCCCAACCTTCCCGGTTGTCTCCGAAGCTGCCCCATCACCAGCGCTGGCCCTTTATCCCGAGGGCAGACTATAATCCCCCCATCGAAGAACGACAAGTTCTGAGACACACAAGACACATTCTGTGACTGGAATCAATTCTTTGCTTAACTCTCACCTCTTCCGTTTCCATAGATGCATTTTTATTTTAGGGCCGGAGCTCAGTTGTGGAACACCTGCTTTGCATGCAGAAGGTCCCGGGTTGAAACCCCAGGGGCGGCTCCTGCCAGAACTGGGCAAAACTCCCTGCCTGAAACCCTGGGGAGGTGCTGCCTGCCAGTGTGGACAATACTGAACTAAATGGAGCAATGGTTTGACTCTGAACAAGGCAGCTTCTTCCTGTGTTCCTTTAATCCAGGGTCCCAAACTTGGGTCTTCATGTGTTTTTTTGGACCACAATTCCCATCATTCCTGACCGCTGGTCCTGCTAGCTAGGGATGATGGGAGTTGTAGTCCAAATACAGCTGGAATTCAGAAAATGCGGCTCTAATCGGTTTAGGATCAGGCTAGAGCCTGTTGCCCACTAAGCGCAAGATCATGCCCCGTGATAAGCCGCCTGGGTGACATGGGAGGAGCACATTGATTTAAGCAGGTCTGCCTTTGCGGATAAAAAGTCCTCAGCACAAACAGCCCGGTGCCAGAACGGCGCTCTTTCAACAGCCCAACCAGGTGATCCGGAAAGGCCTGTCCCCTTTTTGTGTGTGTTTGAGCGCTACTTTGAGCACTTAATGGGAGTCGCAGGGGGGGAAAGGACCTTGGGAAGGTCCTCTCCTCCAGCCGCCTCCTGCCCAGTGCAAGATCTGGCTTTTATTTCCTGGAGTTGTTCTCCGAGAACTCTGGCCTCCCAAAGCAGCTCACGCAAGGGAAGGGAAGCAGAGGGGAAAGATGGAGGCGAGGCCCCTTCTTCCAAGTTGTGACTCTTGCAATTCGCAGGGTCTTGGGATCCCTTCAATTCTGTGAAAGGCAGGCCAAACTGGTGAGCCGGAAGTGGGCGTTCATGCCCAGTTCTGGCCAGGCCAAACTTCCCCTGTTGGTGGTCTTGCTTAAACAGCAGCCCACGGTGGCTTTCCCTACACAGGGTGGGGTGGGTGAGTGGGCAGAAGGGGCTCTCCCTTTGCTTCTGCTGTCCTGGGGCAGAGAAGTGGCAGTTGGAGCCAAGGGTTCTTTCCACCAGGGGATGCAGGAACAAGCCCCCTGCAACTGCTGCTGCTCCTCCTCCTCCTCTGACCAATGGGTGGGGCCAGACTGGCCTCCCCCTTGATGTGACATTATTCCTGGGGACAGTGGGAGCAGCTTTTGGGGTGCGGCTTTGGTCCCCTGGCCAGTATCAGGAGCCAGACTTTGCCGCGTTGCAGAGGGTTGGACTACATGACCCCTTGAGGTTCCTTCTGATGACAAGTCTCTGATTCAGCTCTGTAGCATCCCTGCGGAGGAACGCCTGGTCTCTGCTGAAATATCCCCAGCGAAGGAGAGCCTGTCACATCTGGAGACGGTCTGCTCTGCTGTCCAGCAGCTCTGGCCATAAGGAAGTTTCTCCTAATGTTTAGCTGAAATTAATCGGGAAGGACCCATGAGTTTAGACCACCTTGGATCAGGTGCTGCACCTGCTGATGTTCTGCCTTATGTAGAACTGGACTAGCTCAGTGCCGTCCAATCCTGCCGGCTGCGGAGCCTTAGATTCTCTCAGTCAGTGGCCTTTTCCAGCCCTGTCTCCAGAGATCCTTTCAAAGGCAATGCTGCGGATTGAACCAGGGCGCCTTGTGCTCAGTCGCTGAGCTACAGCCCTTCTGCACTACCCTTTGCAAGATAATAACAACAACAACAACAACCAACAAATATTTATTATTTATACCCCGCCCATCTGGCTGAGTCTCCCCAGCCACTCTGGGCGGCTCCCAATCGAGTGTTAAAAACAACACAGCATTAAATATTACAAACTTCGCTGAACAGGGCTGCCTTCAGATGTCTTTTAAAGATGAGATAGCTGCTTATTTCCTTCACATCTGAAGGGAGGGCGTTCCACAGGGCGGGTGCCACCACCGAGAAGGCCCTCTGCCTGGTTCCCTGTAACCTCACTTCTCGCAGTGAGGGAACCGCCAGAAGGCCCTCAGTGCTGGATCTCAGTGTCCGGGCTGAACGATGGGGGTGGAGACGCTCCTTCAGGGATACTGGGCCGAGGCCGTTTAGGGCTTTAAAGGTCAGCACCAGACCTTTGAATTGTGCTTGGAAACGTACTGGGAGCCCAATGTAGGTCTTTCAGGACTGGTGTTATGTGGTCTCGGGGGCTGCCCCCAGTCACCAGTCTAGCTGCCACATTCTGGATTAGTTGTAGTTTCCGGGTCACTTTCAAAGGTTGCCCCACATAGAGCACATGGCAGTAGTCCAAGTGGGAGATCTTTGTGCATGGGCCTCTTGCCTCTGTGAGTGAGCCTGGCCAGGCGGGGAGTCTAGTGATGGCGCTGCAGCATTTTGGGCTCTCCGTGTTGGAGCTTGCTCTTCTCTTCTATCCCTCCCCACCCCTAGGGTTGCTAAGGTGTGAACACAGGAAATTGCTTTATGCTGAAACGGTCTTCCGTGGGAGGTGGTGGACTCTCCTTCCTCGGAAGTTTTTAAGCAGAGGTTGGATGGCCCTCTGTCATGGATGCTTTGGTTGAGATTCCTGCTTTGTGGGGGTGGGGCTAGATGACCCCTGGGTCCCTCCCAACCCTATGACTCAGACCGTTGGTCCATCTCGCTCAGCATTGTCTGCACTGACTTTTGGCTTTTCAGGATTTTGAGTTACTGGCCCTATTTGCAGATGTTGAACCTGGGACCTTTTGCATCCAAAACAGATGTTTTGCGGCCCTTCCCATTGCTGTGTTGGTTTGCGTTGTGCTTGGGAGCCTGATATATATGCGCAAGATCTGTAAGAATGTGCTGAACTTTCAGAGCAAGCAAGCCTGGTCTGGATGGCTGGACAATTAAGGCAGGGGTCTCAAATATGGTTCCTACCATCCCTGTCCACTGGCCCTGTTTCCTGAGGCTGGTGGGAGTCTGGAGGTCATCCCCATGCTGGCTAGGCCATCTTTGCACACTCTCTCTTGATCCTGTAAAAATGGCTGGATCAAACCAGGCCCAGGCAATCTTTGCAGAAATCGTCCCCAGCAGCTGACGGTCAGCCCAGCTGTGTGTGTGTATCTCTGCTTTCTGCTCCCCCCATCAATATTTATTTTGCTTATTTAGAAAAGTATATCTCGTCCATTACTGCTCAGTAGAAGGTGCTGTTCTCCAAGTGGAATTTGATTCCTTGGCACTGGAGCAGACGGGAGTATTTCCAATCAATGCTCTCTCTGGCGCAGTGGGTCAGGGCTGCCTGTTGTTAACGAGAAGATCGCTGATTTCAGCCCACCCAGGGATTCCTACATTGCAAGAGGTTGGACTAGATTACCATCGGGTCCCTTCCAACTGTAAGATTCTATGATTGTACAGTTCTGTGAGTCTATGATCAAAACCCTTTATGAACCCTACATGTTTTTTACTTTAGGAAATGGTTCTTTTAGTTTCTATCTCTAATATAACCCTTTCCCTCCTCCATTTAAACTTCAGGTAATATGGCTGCTCACTGTTACTCAGAGTAGACCCGCTGACATGAATGAACTTGACTAAGTGAGGTCTCCTCTGAGTAGGACAGAGTTGCTGGTTGCTGGCCTATCTGCTGGGATTTTGCCTCTACCAGAGCCTTCCCCCAACTTGGCATCCTCCAGATGCTTTGAACTACGACTCCCATCAGCCCTTGCATCCTGTGGCCATGCTGGCAGGGGATTATGGGGAATGCCAGTCCAAAACACCTGGAGGGCACCAGGCTGAGGAAGACCGGTCCATACTCTTTCGCTTTAGCACACTGTTCACAACGGCTGAGGTTTTGAATTGTTGCTTGTGTTGGTGAAGTGTGTGTGTTGCGGTGGAGATGAAGATGAGCTACCTAAGCCTTTGCTGTTCTTCCAGGCACAGGGCGATGCTGTGAAGAGGCGCCTGGGTTTTCGGGAATCTCCTTTGCGTTTTGTCCTGGGCCCGATGGAGACCTGCTGACCCCGTGGAAGCGTCTGACCGCCCCTCCTGAGCTCTGCCCGGCCGCCCACCCCCTTCCTCCCCCCAAAACTCCCGCCTGCCTGGAATGCTGCACGTGCCTTGCTCTGCGTCTCGCAGGACAGCTCCCGGAGGCTGCGGTGGAGCTGCAGATTAACCAAGGCTCAAGGTAGGAGGAGGCTTTGGCGAACTCTCTGCCGGTCACCTGGGGCTCACCCTCTCTTTTCTCGGGGCGAGAGGGAAAGTGTGAGCTGGTGTGGAGGCAAGCTTGGGTGCTGGTGCGAACGGAGAGCTTGCTCTGCTGCTGTCCCTGCTCCCTGTTTGCACCTTGTGTTTGGCTGTTTCTGTCTGGCTGTTGTCAAGGATTGCATGCTGATTCTCGGATCCCGGATTCATTCATTCCTAGCATCTGTACCCCACCTTTTCCTGCAAGGAGCTCAAGGTGGTGTACATAGGTCCCTCCCCTGGCCCATTTTATCCTCACAACCACCCTGTGAGGTAGGCTAGGCGGAGAGAGTGACTAGCCCAGTGAGCTTTGTGTTCGAGTGGGGTCTCGAACCCAGGCCTACCAGGTCCTGGTCTGACTGCTACACTGGCTCCCAATTCAGAGAGTCTGTGCAGCGTACATGGGGAACCACATGAAGGTGGCAACCTTCATCTCTTTCGCCATGCGCAGACAGGGCCTTGCGCTGAGGTTGCTCGCCACACTTGGCCTGCGCATGGAGAAGTGGAGGAAATGCAGTGATTTATCATGCGCAGGAGCCGCAGACAGGAGACCTTTCTCAGAGTTCCAGCTGAACTCCGCTTCCAGAAATAGGTGCTGTGTTGACTTAAATGCACACAACCTTGGTGCGAGGCTTACCTCAGGCTCCACTCTGTTTTTTAATGCACCGAAGCACTGTAAACACAGGCCTCAAGTTACATGTTTAAAACCATCCCGTCGTACAGAAGTCCTGGTCAACCAAGGCAGGTTATGCAAATTTGGGTGTTGTGCCTGCGTGACCTTTTCTGCTGGGTTCTGCCTATATAGAGACTTTGAAATATTTTGGGAGGGATTACTGTGGTCAGAGGTGGGTGGGAAAAGCTCTCTTTTGCTCAAGATTTCAGTGGATGCTGTCTGAATTGCAAGCACTTGTGTTTTCTCCTGCAATAATGAGGATTGCAAACATGCGGAGATTCTTGGTGAGCCAAATTCTGCTCTGGAGCTTCAGCTGTCCTATGTGACAAAGAGTATTCAGCAACTATAGGGGCAGAGAATTAGCATTCAGGTGTGCAGCTGAGCATGAGAAAAATCTAATCAGTGCTCTATTTTTTTTATTTAGTTAGAAGAATTTGTCAGCCACTTAGTCAAAGAGTCCCTAGGCAGTTATATAAAGGAATTGTCAATATGCAAATATAGTCAGCCACATCATCATCATTATTACTATTAGCCCAAGTAAAACTTGCATACGTTTCCAGGTAGGTTTGTCAAAACAGAAAAGGTTTGACCAGGTGTCTGAAAGAGCATAACAACAATGACAAGGACAACTTATTTATACCCTGCCCATCTGGCTGGGTTTCCCCAGCCACTCTGTGTGGCTCCCAACATAATATTAATAATGATAAAAAAGCAATAAAATATCAAACATTTAAAATTTCCCTAAACAGAGCTGCCTTCAGATGTCTTCCTTGACATCTGATGGGAGGGCGTTCCACAGGGCGGGTGCCACCACCGAGAAGGCCCTCTGCCTGGTTCCCTGTAACTTGGCTTCTCACAGTGAGGGAACGGCCAGAGGGCTCTCGGCGCTAGACCTCAGTGTCCGGGCAGAACGATGGGGGTGGAGATGCTCCTTCAGGTATACAGGACCGAGGCCGTTTAGGGCTTTTAAGGTCAGCACCAACACTTTGAGCACAACAAGGCTGTCTGCTTAATGTTACTAGGCAGATTTCCATTTCACAGGGGCTGCCACACTGAAAGATCAGCTCCGCACAGACATGGAGCAAACTTCATAGGGTACTTGCAAAGGTACAAGTTCCACAGATCCATGTGGTCACTTATAAGCTTTGGCAGCTGATTTGCACCCTTTGCTGCATCCTGGGGCCGTTTGCTGGGCAGTGCCGGTTTGAGGAAGGGCCGTGGCTCAGGGGCACATCCCGCAGGGGTGCTTTGAACACAGAAAGAAGCAGCCCCAAGTCTGCTGCACCTCCAGGCAGGGCTGGAAAGGACCCCTGCCTGAAACCTCGGAGAGCTGCTGTCGCTCAGTGTGGAGTAACAGACTGACTCTGTGTTGAGCAGCTTCCTGTGTTCCCTGTTCCTGGTCATTGCAGGGGGCTGCCCTAGGTGAGCCTTTGGGCCCCTTGCATCTCCCATGCTTGTGGGAGGCAGGACAGCAGTGCCATTTCCTGGAGCCAAGCGTCGAAGCTGCTCTGACTTGGGCTCCCAGCAGAGCGGGCAGTGTTTTTCTCAGGCCTCCGCTGCGGCTCCAGAGGATATCTTTGACCTGCGGGTTACCCAGCGTGGCCGCTGCTTCCAAGTGAAAGGCAGCCTCGGCGCTGGCAATCTCTGCTAGATCAGTGTTGTGCTCATTTGCCAGTCAACAGAGGTCAGCCGGGGATATTAGTGGCCTGGCTCAGTTTCCGTGCACTGCTTTCCGGGTTCCTTGTTGTGTCTGGAATGGGCTGGAGCCGGACGGGACGGAGGCCGTGGAGAAGTGCATTCCTACGGCTGCGTTCGTAATCCGCTGGCCAAGTGCCCAAAGCAACCTGTGGTTTAGGAGTAAGTGGATTCCTTCGTTGTTTTCGGGAAGTGATTCTGAGAAAGAGTGGCATGTTAAAGGGAAGAACGTTTGTCATAACCGAGACAACTGACTATTCTTCAGGGTCCCTTCCAATTCTGTGATTCTAATATTTACATCCTTTTCCTGAACTGGGGCTCGTGGCTACTTGCACAAATTAAAACAAGACAGATAAAATACAAAAAGCTAAAAACAGATAGAAGATCATCGTTTTAAAAATAATTAAACTTTAATACATTAGAATGGAAACAATATAAAAAAAACCAAAGATGTTAAAATACAGAGGATGAAAACAGCTGTAAAGTTACAGGTAGGTAGCCGTGTTGGTCTGCTGTAGTCGAAAGAAAATAAAAAAAATCCTTCCAGTAGCACCTTAGAGACCAACTAAGTTTGTTATGGTATGAGCTTTCATGTGCATGCACACTTCTTCAGATTCGTGCATGCACACGAAAGCTCATACCAATAATAAACTTAGTTGGTCTCTAAGGTGCTACTGGAAGGAATTTTTTTATTTTAAGCTGTAAAGTTGTTGTTGTTTTAAAGGTGGGGAGAGATCTGAACATACAGTAGTAGGTCCTCTGTGTGGAGAACACGGAGAAATGCTATTGGGTGTCGGAGAAAAGGCGGAACTGCTCAACATTACTTTGCCTCTGTCTTCACCCAAAAGGAAAGCGGTGCCCAACCTGGTGATAAATGATGTAAGGAGGGAGCTGCAGCCCAAGACAGGAAAAGTGGGGGTAAGGGAACAACTAGCTCCTTTAAAGGAATTTGAATCTCCAGGGCCTGATGAGCTGCATCCAAGGGTACTAAAGGAGCTTGCGGATGTAATCTCAGAGCCTTTGTCTATTATCTTTGAGAATTCTTGCAGAACAGGTGAGGCCCCTACAGACTGGAGGTGGGCAAATGTCCCCATCTTCAAAAAAAAGGGGGGGGCGAGATCCAAGTAACTCCCAACCAGTGAGCTTGACATCGATACCAGGGAAGGTCGTAGAACAGATAATTCAACAGTCGGTCTGTGAGCATTTAGAAAAGGATGCTGTGATTACTAATACCCAGCATGGGTTTCTCAAAAATAAGTCATGGCAGATCAATCTGATTTCTTTTTTTGATAGAATTACAAACTTGGTGGATCAGGGAAATGCTGTGGACATAGTGTATCTTGATTTCAGTAAGGCTTTTGACCTAGGGCCCCATAATATTCTTGCAGAGAAGCTGGTAAAATGTGGCCTGGATGAGATTAACTGTTAGATGGATTTGTAGCTGGTTGACTGACTGAACCCAAAGAGTACTCATTAATGGTTCCTTTCATCCTGGGAAAAAGCAACATGTGGGGTGCCGCAGGGTTCTGTCCTGGGCCCGTTGTTGTTCAACGTCTTTATAAATGACTTGGATTAAGGAATTGAGGGGATGCTCAGCAAATTTGCAGATGAAACAAAACTGGGAGGCGTAGCTAATGCCACAGAAGACAGAATCAGAATTAAAAATGACCATATCAGATTGGAGAACTGGGTGCAAGCTAACAAAATAGATAAATAGGTACCGCTCCGGCAGGAAGGCAAACGGCGTTTCTGTGCGCTGCTCTGGTTCACCAGAAGCGGCTTAGTCATGCTGGCCACATGACCTGGAAGCTGTATGCCGGCTCCCTCGGCCAATAAAGCGAGATGAGTGCCGCAACCCCAGAGTCGTCCGTGACTGGACCTAATGGTCAAGGGTCCCTTTACCCTTTATCTTTAAGGAAAAGTGGGACAATCTGGGATCAAATCAGAAATTGGGGTGGCTTCTCTAAATCAGGGGCCTCCCTGGAAAATAGGGACACTTGGAGGGTCTGACCTTAGTGGGACTCCTGGCCAAGCCTTTCTCTGGCAGCCCTTGCCGCCTCCTCCTCTTCCTGCTCAGCAGTCCTTTGCTGCTTTCTTCTCCTGTTCTCAGTGTGCCAGCCTGCCCTCTCTCTTCCTCCTCCTGGAAGCAAACGGGCGGAAAGGGGGAGGCTCTCAAGAGACACCGCTCAGCCGCCTTCCTTTGAGCCAGCCTTCCCTCCTTCGCTCGCTCAGAGCCTCGCCTTTGAAGCTGCACATTGCAGCCTCCAGGAGGGATGGCGCTGCCCCTGCCCAGGCCGGCAGAGTCCAGGGATCCAGCTGCCTTGCACCCCACCCCCTCTTGCTGGTTTTCCCCAGCAGGACTTCTGAGGGATGCAAATCCAAGTCCCGGGTGGCTAAGACTCATTCGAGAGAAAGCCTCAATTCCTGGGAAGCTGCTGAAACCGGTGCCTATGGACAGCTTTGCAGCTGATTTGCCGAGGTGGGTGCGGAGGCAAGCGGGGCTGCAAGGAAAAGGAGACCCCAGGGAGGGGTGGTGGTGTTGCCCCTCCAGGCCGTCGTCCCAAGCTTGGCCTCTGTTTAGAAACTGCCGTTCCGCCTGCTAGCAAGGTGGCCCGTTCGCCTGGGAGCAGGGTGCACAGGAGAGCAGAGTTTTGCTGGGATTACTCGAAGGAGCCTCGCTCGACAGCAGGTGTGGCTCTGGGGCCTTCCTTCGCTTGGACCCCCCCCCCTTTAAAGCAGAAAGAGTGTCCTAGTCTAGTGCTGTTGCTGTCAGAGGGAGCTTTCCGTCGCCTTTCTCAGGAGAGAGTCGTACATAGAAAACCACAGGAAGCTGTTTTCCATGGGCAGAGCTTGGTCCCTCTTGCTCAGCTCTTAGTGTCTGCACAGGGTGGTGAATTGGAGGCTGAAATTCCCGGTGCTGGGGACAAGCACGCCTTCTCGTCCTGCTTGTGAACTTCCTGGAGGTCTCTTGTTGGTGCCTGCGGGAAAGAGGATGGTGGACCGGGTGAGCCTTTTGTTGCACAGTCTGCCAGGGGGTGCTCTTAAGCTCCCTACCTACAGGTGGGGACCACCTGCAGCCTGAGTCTGATATTTCCAGGCGCTCTGATAGTATTCAACCAGCAGTCTGGCTAAGTTGCTAGGGTGTGTGTGTGTCCATTGCTATCATCTCACTATGTGCAAGCCCTCACCTGACTCAAAGGAAGCCGTTTTTGCAGCTGGCTGTTGGGGAAGCTGGAAAATGGCATGGTCTGAGGGGTCTCCTCTGTGCTAGGACAAAACTCCCTTGAGGCGCTTTGCTTTCCTCTCTGCTCCCCCTGGGATGTTGGTTGGAGCTCCTGCAGGGCCCTCAGGTTGGGAGGCATTAAAATGGAGTCATCAGTTGGGAGCCCAGTGCCCTGCAATTCCAGAACCACATCCAAAGATGCATTTCTGCTGATTTCTGCATTGGCCTCCATTGTGGGGTTCTAGGCAGGTACACTTTCCTGCTCACAGAGCCAGGCTGGCTTGCCATAAGAACCTAAGAAGAGCCTGTTGGATCAGGCCAATGGTCCATATAGTCCAGCCTCCTGTTCTCATAGTGGCCAACCGGATGCCTGGTTTCCATCAACTGTGATTCAGAAGCATGGCTGCCTCTGGCTGTTGGAGCAGAGCAGAGCCATCAGGGCTGTTGGCCATCAATAGCCCTCTTCTCCTCCATGAACGTGCCTAATCCTCTTTTAAAGCCATCCAGGATGGGGGCCACTCTCGCCTCCTGAGGCAGCGAGTTCCGTAGACTCTGGAGTTTCCCACTGGACTCTGAAACAGCCAGGAGAGGCTTGGGATATCCGCGTGGGGATCACTGGGCTTTAGAGCTGATGGATGTCCCGGCCAGGAAGGCTGGTCCTCTGGCTCGGCCTGCCAAGGGGAAGCTGGCTTGCACCAGGTTTGGGATTAAAACCAGGATGGCGCCCTCACTTCCTGGGCCTGATCCCCAGCAGCGGCAGGAGGCAGCTTGGTCCCAGGTGTGGGGTCAGGCAGTGTCCTCTGAAAGGGCTTTGTGGAGTAGCAGGTGTTTCCCTGAGGCAGCTACCTGGCCCCCTCTGTGGCCAAGGTGGCTTCGCTTCTCTCCCGGCTCATCCTGCAGCTGCCTGGTTCAGGATGAGCTCTTTGGGGCCTGCTCTTCATTGCTTCTTGGCACTGGGGAAAGCGCAGAGAGAGCAGGTTCCTGTTGGTGGCTTAATTGGCCTCCGGGGCAGAGAGCGTGTGGGTTTGGTGCCAGGAGGAGGAGGGGTGGTTTATGGTGCCAGGAGGGCTGTTGGCTCTGCAGAGCCCGAGTGCTTCCTGCATCTGCCGGCCTCCCTGGAAGGCAGTCAGCGGCAGCAGGGCAGGCTCCTTTCCCTGACAAGAGTCCTGCTGGCTGTTCCCAAAAGTCATTGTCTGGTGATGGCAGCCTGGCGTCTGAACGGAGGCAGAATCCCTAAGAGCCTGCTTGGAGCCCAAGGCCTGTTGCTCAGCACCCCTGGAAACAGGCAGCCTCCTCTTTGCCTCCAACTTCCAGGCTGGGCCTGATTCTGTCTAGGGAGCCTCAGCTCAGTTGGAAGTGGCAAGGTCTCCACCAGCCCTGCTCTGAAAGAGCGGTCTGCTCCTGCTGCTCTCTCCCCCCAACCCCACCTGTGGTTTCCTGCTTTCCATGCAGAAGGCCGCAGGATCTGTCCAAGCGTCTCCATGCAGGGTTGGGAAAATGCTCCTGCTTGAAACCCGGAGAGCCACGGCTGTTCAGATTGAGCAAGGCAGGTGTCAGGTGGTGGTATGGTTGCTCGAGAGCAAACAGGCAAGACTCCGACCTGTCTTTTCCAGGCTTTATTCTTAGTGCAAAACCATTTACAGTGAAGAGCGTTGCAAGTTCAAGTCTGGCTCAGTCGCTAGCAGAATCTGGGATGGTCGGTCCTTGTCCCTCCCCCAGCATAACAGTCGCTTGTCCCCCATCCATCTCCTCCCCTCCCTGCGCCGAAACCTACTGTGCAGCGTGGGCGCTGGCGAAGAGGTACTTCCCCCCCTCTCCGGCTTGCTCAGGGTCGGTGTTGAGGCTCTCCCTAGCATCCCCGGTCCCCCCACCTCCTCCCCACTGGAGGTGGGGCTTTCCTCCTCGCCAGAGGAGGAACTGCTTCGCAAGACTTTTGGAGGTTCCCTATAACACAACTGCCCTTCCACCTCTCGCCTCTGAGCTGATGGCAGTTCCCTGACAGCAGGCAATGAGTCGAGGTGCTATCAGGCTCCCCACCCCTGCTCCCAGATCAGTTTACGATCACAGCTTATGTGTGTTTGGCGTGAACGATTTCAGCTATGTGTGTTGAAGGCCGGCTGGTTGAAATTGCACAAATTGAATGTGCAGAAGGTAGAGAGCTTTTAACATATTCATGGGGTCCACAGAACTTCACCCCCGTGACGTGATACTGTGGATGCAGTCTCCGCATCCAACCACCATGCTGGCTCCTTGAGAACATGAGGGTACAGGCCTCTTGCTCTTGTTTCAGGTCTCATCCTGAGGGCTTGGGCAGCCAGGGGGCGAGGCTGGCAGATGGAGCGAGGCGTGTGCCCCTGTGTGAGCATGGGCATGTGTGCCTTCCAGGTTCCCATTGCTGGTGCTTCTTGCTGCCTCCTCTTCTCCTGGGCTCTCTCTTGCCACCAACCCTTGACCAGAGTTTCACAAGTGCCCCAACTTAGAGGAGACCCTTCAGAGCTATTTGGGCGGCTTCTGGGTTTGCTTTGCTGTTCTGAGCAAAAGAGCTGGGGAGAAGAGCTTTCATTTATCGTTTACTTACTGCATTTACACCCCGTCTTTTCCCTCCAAGGAGTTTGAGGTGGAAAACATGGTTCTCCCTCTCGCTCACTTAAGCTCCACAACAACCTTGCGAGGCAGGTTGGGCCAAGAGACAGCGAGCTTCATGGCTGAGCGAGTGGGGAGATTCGAACCCCTGTCTCCCAGGCCCAAGTCTGACACTCTAACTGCTATACCCCCTTTCCCCTCCCTCTTCTCTTTTATCTTAGTGCCTAATAATGACCTTCGGTTCCTTTCTCTAATGCCCCTGTGCTTATCCTCTCCCCCCCCGCCTTTTCCCCAGAGCAATTGAGGCGCTGACCTCCAGGCTGGGAGAGCATGTCGGGCCCGGTGCCAAGCCGAGCGAGGGTCTATGCGGACGTCAACACACAGAGGCCTCGTGAATATTGGGACTACGAGTCGCACGTCGTGGAATGGGGGTAGGGGAACCGCAGAGCCCTGCTGGATTAGCCCACAGGCAGCCCACCTAAGCATGCCAACCTCTTTTTAAAAAACCCCTTCTTCTTCTCCAACAGCAATCAAGATGACTACCAGCTTGTTCGGAAGCTTGGCCGTGGCAAATACAGCGAGGTCTTCGAAGCCATCAACATCACCAACAACGAGAAAGTCGTGGTGAAAATCCTCAAGGTGGGTGGGGAGCAAGAGGACCTGGATTTCTTGCCTGTGACCCCTTCTTTCCGGCGGGTGTGGTGGTGTCTCTTTGGCCAGGGGTTGGGCTGGGAGGTTTCCAGTTCGAATCTCATCCCTGGCAGGCACTTGCTAGGCAGCTGCGGGCAAAACCCTGCATGGGGACAACAGCTGCCTCCCTCGCAGGGGTGTTGTAGAGGCTGCTGAGGTGGCAGACGTGAAGTGCCACAACCTCTTGAAAGGTGGTGTTTCTGCTTTACTGATGACTTGGTGTTCACTTTACAAGATCCAGACTCCAGTAAAGCAGGAGAAGCACTGGAGCTGGTTCAGGAGTTTGGGCAGGTAGCAGGATTCAAGTTAAGTAAGAGCGAAACCAAAGTGTTGCAAAAAAAATTTGATAATGAGGAGAGAAAAATCCATCAAGAAAAGACAGGCCTTTTTTTGTGAAGAAAGTGAAATATTTGGGTGTGAATTTATCGGTGAAAAATTTGAATTTATATAAAGATAATTATGATAAATTATGGAATGAAATTAAGAGAGATCTTGAGATCTTATTCAAGTCCAAAATTGTCATTAATGGGCCGAATATCGGTGGTTAAGATGAATGTATTGCCAAAGATGTTGTTTTTATTCCAAGCTTTACCAATTATTGATAATATTAACTGTTTTAAAGAATGGCAGAAGGCATTGTCTAAATTTATCTAGCAGGGGGAAAACCCCAGAATTAAATATAAATTACTAACAGTTTCAAAAGAAAGGGGGATTTTGTGTTTATCCATCTTAACTGCAAAAGCGAAGCTTGAAATTGCACTGAACAGCCGTGTCTCCTAAAGGCTGGGAAACCCGAGGAAGTCCCAGGTGGAGTTTCTGTCCTCGTGGGGCCTTTGGACCCTCGCCTCCTCCATCCTCTCACCTTTGCCGTGGAATTGCAGGTGCTGCGATCCTCAGCCAAGAACCATAAAACAAAACCTGAGCTCACTGTGCGTTTGAGTGTGCAAAGTGCTCTGTGGTCCCGGTTGCCTTGATTCCGGACCTTTGTGACTCTGTTGCCCTCTCTTTTTCAGCCAGTAAAAAAGAAGAAAATCAAGCGTGAGATCAAGATCCTGGAAAATCTCCGAGGGGGCCCCAACATTATCAGCCTTCTAGACATAGTCAAGGACCCCGTGGTAAGGGCTGGTGTGCGTGTGTGGCAGCATTCATGCGCACGGCGCTCGATGAAGCGCAGGGCAGCTGGTCCCCTTTCAAGCTGATTTTCAAAAGAGGCAGGAAGTTCTTGTAAGTGGGGCATGGAAACCTCCCTGGCTTCTCTCCATCTGGATCCCAGAGACACGGCCTGCCTCAAGCAAGGCAGCCGTGCTGGGCAAAAAAACAACACCGGGAGATGTCATTTTGTGGCTGGGAAGAGCATTCCCCCTCTCCGCCATGTTCCTTCCTCCTGGAACCTGGAGCTGCCTGCTGAGACTGCGCCCTTCTGGGACCCCCAGGCTGCTCTCTCCTGGTGGGCCACCCCAGCTCAGGCTCTGCCTGGAGGGGGCTGCCTTTTGGCCAGAGGGCAGGTCTAGGTGGGCTTTGGGTCCCTGATCCAGTACGTTTCCGAGCACAATTCAAAGTGTTGGTGCTGACCTCTCAAGTCCTAGATGGCCTCAGTCCAGTATATCTGAAGGAGCATCTCCACCCCCATCGTTCTGCCCGGACACTGAGGTCCAGCTCCGAGGGCCTTCTGGCAGTTCCCTCACTGCAAGAAGTGAGGTTTCAGGGAACCAGGCAGAGGGCCTTCTCGGTAGTGGCGCCCACCCTGTGGAACACCCTCCCTGTAGATGTTGAGGAAATAAACAACTATCTGACGTTTAGAAGACATCTGAAGGCAGCCCTGTTTTGGGAAGCGTTTACTGTTTAATAGGTTATTGTATTTTAATATTCCGTTGGAAGCTGCCCAGATTGGCTGGAGAAACCCAGCCAGATGGGCAGGGTATAAAAAAATTATTATTATTATTATTATTACTATTAGTAGTAGTAGTAGTAGTAGTATATATCAGGCTATGTGGGGTGTTTATTTTTATCGATAGCCCATAGCCTACTTTGTTCCAAGCTCCAGGCTAGCAGAGCGTGGCAGGGCAGTTTCTGCAGGGCCTCTCCCTGGGATCCAGATATAAGTTGTTTATTTTAAAGTTATCCTTCTATTCTGCCTTTCTTGTATTGACTCAGATGGTTATTAGGTGTGTGACCTTTGCTGTCTACTTCGTTGTTTCTTCAGCCTGCAAACTGCCTTGTGCATAGTAATATAGAAAGGCCGTGTACAAGCTGAAAGTGAAATGAAATGAAATCCAGCCGTTCTTTCTTGCCTGCAGGAGCCCAGGCCCAGAGCCCCTTAGGACAGGTTAATTGTGTGCTTCAGGACCCCTTAGGAACATAGCTCAGTATTGTCTACCCTGACCAGGATTCCAGGTTTCCAGGCAAGGCATCTCTGCCAGCCCTACCTGGAAATGCCGTTGGGGTGGAACCTGGGCGCTTCTGCATGCAGAGCAGGTGTTCTGCCACTCGGCTACATCTGTTGCCCACCTTGAGCCTGCGGTCTTGCTTGAGAGGGGAGCAGGCACCTCTCTGCATCAGACCCAAGTCTTCCCCGCCCAGCTTCCTTCTCAAGAATCCTGGCCATTGCTGATCCCCCAAAACTGAGCCGGGGGGCTTCCCAGGGGGCTGCTGTCTCCCTTCAGCCCACCCACATTTTGGCTCACCTGCCCTGTAGATGCAGCGTGGCTACAGTAGCTTTTGGGGGGGGGCAAGGGGAGAAGGAAGACTGTGCTCCTCTCTGGGCTTTGAGACTAAACCCTTCTGGTCATTCTCTGTTTTCTCTCTCTCCTGCCCTGGAACGCTCTGCGCTGGCTCTGCAGTCCCGGACACCCGCCCTGGTCTTTGAGCATGTCAACAATACAGATTTTAAGGTGAGTGGAGGCCGGTTGGGTGATGCGATGCCTCTGGGTGCCTCCTCACTTTCTGATGTGTGTGCATGTGTATTGGGTGGGGTGAGGTGGAGCTTAACTATTGGTCTAAAGTCCTGGGGAGGCTGCACAATGTCACCCTTCTGTTCCAGGGCTGCTGGAAAACCCGTCTTTGACTTGGAGTCAGTGGTGGCCTGACTTGGGGGAGGGATGTGGTGTCAGCGTCATTCAGGTCTCCCCCCTCCAGCTCCTCACTGTTACTCCTCCTTCTGTCCATTGCCCATGACACACAAACACACACACAGAGAGAGAAATACCACCTGAAAGGTGTGGAGAGCAGATGTCACCCAAAGGCAGATACGCAGGCCCAGCTGTTAGCTCAGTTCCTCCCTCCCCCATTTCCTTTGGCTAATTTAATTTCCAGATTAAAGAGCCCTGTCATTATCTGGGCCATGTGTGCAGTGTTTTCTTTCCTAGGCCACCACCATAAAACACATCTGAGAGCAGTCAAATGGGTTTTTCCGTCCGCTCTTCCTTCGGTCTCTTAGTCCTAGGAAGCCTACTTCCTCCCAGTGTGGTGTAGTGGTTAAGAGCGGTGGACTCGTAATCTGGGGAACTGGGTTCGCGTCTCCGCTCCTCCACCTGCAGCTGTTGGGTGACCTTGGGCCAGTCACACTTCTCTGAAGTCTCTCAGCCCCACTCACCTCACAGAGTGTTTGTTGTGGGGGAGGAAGGGAAAGGAGATTGTGAGCCGCTTTGAGACTCCTGAAGGGGAGTGATATCACATCCAAACGCTTCTTCTTCTTCTCCCAGACGTGCCAGGGAGGCAGAGGGATGGCAGAGCCGCCTCTCGGCTGGGCAGTGGCTGGTTCTCCCATTTGAGGAGATGATTTCAGTGCAGGAGATGATGATGTGCTGTTAGGGGAAGGGGGCGGCATGGGCAGCCTGCAGGAGATGAGGCGAGACAGCGGCTCCTGGATGGATTCGATGCTACTCCCTTCTCCTATAGACTCATCCCTCGCACTAAAAGTGTTGGGATTTCAGGTGGTGAGACATAGCCAGAGGGAGCCTTAAGGCTGCCTCCTCCCCAATGGTTCTGCAGTACATTGCAAAAAGAGAACATTCTTGAAGAGATTTCATCTGAAGCGCTGCCACATGGAAGATGAAGCAGGCTTGTTTTCTGCTCCAGAGTGCAGGACCCAAACTGATGGATACAAATTGCAAGGAAGGAGATTCCGAGCACAATTCAAAGTGTTGATGTTGACCTTTAAAGCCCTAAACTGCCTCGGTCCAGTATATCTGAAGGAGCGCCGCCACCCCAATCGTTCTGCCCAGACACTGAGGTCCAGCTCCGAGGGCCTTCTGGTGGTTCCCTCACTGCGAGAAGCAAAGCTACAGGGAACCAGGCAGAGGGCCTTCTCGGTGGTGGCGCCTGCCCTGTGGAACACCCTCCCACCAGATGTCAAAGAGAATAACAACTACCAGACTTTTAGAAGACATCTGAAAGCAGCCCTGTTTAGGGAAGCTTTTCATGACTGATGATTTAATGTATTTTTAATCTTTTGTTGGAAGCCGCCCAGAGTGGGTGGGGAAACCCAGCCAGATGGGTGGGGTATAAATAATAAATGATGATGATGATGATGATGACTAAACATTAGGAAGAACTTTCTGACAGTAAGAGCCATTTGACAGTGGAACAGACTCCCTCAGAAGGTGGCGGAGTTCTCCTTGGTTGGAGAAGTTGGGTGGCCTTCTGGATTAGGGATTCTTTAGCTGCTGTTCCTGCATTGCAGGGGGGTGGACTAGATGACTACTGGGGTCCCTCCCAACTCCACAATTCTGTGATCACGTTTGGAGGGGACGTGTGTGAAAGTCATCCTTCAGCTTTGCTGTGAGCAGGGTGGGCTTTTCAAAGTCTCCGTTTTAAGCCCTCTAACCTTGAAGCCCTTCAGCATCCTTCCCGACCAGGCGGGTTGTTGTGATCCCTCGGCAATGCGTAGAGAGGTGCTCTGAGCATAAGTCGAGAGGTGCTGTGCTGGCAGTGCATTGCAGATGCCAGGGCAGAGCCTTGCTGCTGGAATCAGATCAAGCCCAGAGCTCTGAGGGTTGTCTTGCTAATGGCACTTCTGCAATATCTCTTTTCTTCCAAGCAATTGTATCAGACGCTCTCGGACTTTGACATCCGGTTCTACATGTATGAAATCTTGAAGGTAAGGAACTGAGCGCAGGGGAATTGGGTGGGGGAAATGAGCCGATCTGCGCTTTGGTTAGCCCCACACAGTGACTATGCTGGGTTGGGGGGCAGAGCAGGGGCTCCTGACCTGTGACCCAGGAGCCCAAGAGAGGCTGTGCGAATGCTTCTCGCTATGGGTGGCGTCCAGTCTTTCTCCAGCTTTGCCTGTTGCTCAGTAGAAGAGCATTGCCCTGGCTTTCAGAAAGCCCCAGATCCGCTCCCTGTCGACTCCAGCCAGAGTTGGGAGAGAACTTAGGTGGTCATGGGGAGTAGGCTGGCCAAGGGGCCAGATCCTGGGCCCAGAGCTGCTTCCTTGCATGGCTCTCCTTTTGAGGCACGGCAAGGACGCTCTTCCAAACGCGGCCTGTTTGCCGCTGCCCACCTCTCTTTCCCTCTTTCTCTTCAGGCGCTGGATTACTGCCACAGCATGGGCGTCATGCACCGGGACGTCAAGCCTCACAACGTGATGATAGACCACGAGCACCGGAAGGTAAGGCCGTCGCGGGGCAGGTGTTGTGAGGAGCCATGGAGGTTTCCTCGCCTGGCACAGCCAGCTGACTCAAGGCCAGTCGGCTGGTCCAGCAGTGTCCATCTAGGGAGCGTTTGCCACGGTCTGGAGACACATCGAGCTCTGCACCTCAGCAGAATAGAATAGAATAGAATTTATTGTTTATACCCCGCCCATCTGGCTGGGTTTCCCCAGCCACTCTGGGCGCCTTCCAACAAAGTATTAAAATACAGTAGTCTGTTAAACATTAAAAGCTTCCCTAAACAGGGCTGCCTTCAGATGTCTTCTAAAAATCTGGTAGTTGTTGTTCTCTTTGACATCTAGTGGGAGGGCATTCCACGGGGCGGGTGCCATCACCGAGAAGGCTCTCAGCCTGGTTCCCTGTAACTTGGCTTCTGGCAGCAAGGGAACCACCAGAAGGCCCTCAGTGCTGGACCTCAGTATCTGGGTAGAACGATGGGGGTGGAGACGCTCCTTCAGGGATACTGGATCGAGGCCATTTAGGGCTTTAAAGGTCCCCCACCTGCCCAAGATTACGTATGTATTTATGCCCCTTCTCCACCCCATCCGCCAGAAGCGGGGCTCAAGGTGGCTTGCAAAAAATTAAAATACAGATAAATCACACAGAGCTAAAAAGATGTAGAAGGGTTCTTTTAAAAACAACAACAATTAAGCGATCTGTCGAATTCAAACAATGTGAAAAAACCTGTCTGTTGAAATGCACATAGTAATAAACAGTGCACTCTTTGGATCCCTTTCGTTGAAAGCAGGCTTCCTTGGGCAGTGTTACGGAAAAATCTAGGTGTGAGGCTGCTCAGTCACCTAGCTCATCGGGCTGAGCCTGCGGGTCCCTGCGGAATAAAGGAAGGAGTCCAGCCACTAACCGGAGCAAATAGCTGTAGACCCAAGTTTGTTGCGCAACAGGTTCAAAGAGGAATTTTGAACCCCGAGGATGGGGTGACAAGGACTTTTAAAACTTTCCCACCATATCCCAGAATACAGTTCATACAGCATCATTGATACATCACTGACATGTCACAAAAGGGGAGGGGTAGACAGGGGTTACACTAGTTTAACTTTAGCAAACATGTCCAGACAAGGCCTTGGTACAATATTAGCATAAGCAGGCATGGCAGGGCAAGACTCAGGTATAAGATTAGCATAGGCAAACACTTCTGAAGTCCCACCACCCAAAGTACAAGAGAACTTCCTTTGCATGTCTGGCCCCTTGGCAAGTCCAGTGATGGGATTAGGCTTTCCTTGGCCAACAATCAGCTCAGCTCACCTCTGGGCATTTCCTGGGGTGGGAGGTGTGTATACATGTCCTCACGCTTGCGGAGGTGGCAGGGAAAAGAGTCCTTTTTCCAAGGGCAAAATAGTGTTGAAATGGAGGAAACTGGCAAAGGAGTTGATTTTATATGATTGTTAAAGCTAGGTAACTTCCCTGAGCTGTCAAGCCAAAAGGATACATTCAGGCAAAATATTTGTGACATTTAACAACTTTAAAGGTGTGCCCCCGCCCCCGTAATTTCCGTAACAGTAAGTTGGCTGCTCCTGGCTGCTGGGACCAGGGTGGGGGTCCTCTCCCCCTCCCTCCCGGCTTCCTCTGGCGCTCAGGGCCCCCCTGGCCTCTCCCTTCCCTGCCTGCAGCTGCGCCTGATCGACTGGGGCCTGGCCGAGTTCTACCACCCGGGGCAAGAGTACAACGTGCGAGTGGCCTCCCGGTACTTCAAGGGCCCAGAGCTCCTGGTGGACTACCAGGTAGGTTGGAGGCCGGGGCCTTGCTCCGCAGCGCTGCCTGGCGCCCAGCCCATCCCTTCCAGGCGGAGGGAGGGCAGGAGGGCACCCCAGGGCCCTTTCTCCATCCTCGGGAGAGAGCCTGGGGGCACCGGCGTGCGAAGAGGGCGCTCTGCTGCCCAGGCACCTCAAAACAAGGGTGTTTTTGCTGGAGACGCTGCTTGGGACAGGCATGGGCTGGACCATCCATGCCACCTGGTTCTCCAGAGGAAGGGGGCAGGGGGGTCGGTGTCCCCAGGGGGCCTGCCCACGGCAGTGGGTTCAGCTGGAGATGGTCTGAGCTGACGGAAACAGAGGGGTGGGCAAGGCTGCGCAGGGGGCGAAGGTGTTTGTAGCCTTCTGAAAGCTTGGTTCTGGGGCAGGGGAGGGGGAAGGTGTCCTATCTCTTGGTGGCTCTCCCCCTGCGCCGCCCCCCAGTTGCTTCACTGCTCTCCCCCCCCCCCCCGGCTCTCCTTCCTTCTGCAGATGTATGACTACAGTCTGGACATGTGGAGCTTGGGCTGCATGCTGGCCAGTATGATATTCCGCAAGGAGCCTTTCTTCCACGGACACGACAACTACGACCAGGTGAGGCAAACTCTCATTTTTGGTTCTCTCTTTTGCCCAAGGGGGAGGAGGAAACAGGCAGTTTGTCAAGGAGGCAGGGTCAGCAGGACTGCGGTGGGAGACCTGCTCAGGTGAGGCTGCACCTGCTTCAGTTCTATTCCCCCCCCCAATTTTTTTAATTGATTTTCCACATTTATGACAAAAAAAGACATTACAAAACACACAACAAAGAAAAACACTTTACAATACAGTAAACTAATCACAAAAAAGAATTATTTCTTCAGATATCTAATTCTCATAACATTAATAACTGACTTCCTCTCATCCCCTCTAACTGAATTTCGTTCTATCACAGTTCTATGACAGTTCTCCGAATTCATATTTCTAATAATATTGACTCCTAACTTTTACTAAGCTCTTCTCCTTTATTAATATTCTAATCCTTAATATTTACTAGCCCATATTCTGCCCCTAAGCCTATTTATTACTTCCAAGAATTTCCTAATTCTGCACCTGCTTCAGTTCTAGCCGGGCTGGGCCCTGTCCGCTCCCCTCGCTCGGTGCGTGGGTGGGATCCTGTCCCCTCTCTGCTCCCCCCCCACTCATTCCGTGCTTTCTCACCATCTCCTCCCCCTCCCTTCCCAGTTGGTGCGGATCGCAAAGGTCTTGGGCACAGAGGACCTCTATGACTACATTGACAAGTACAACATTGAACTGGACCCCCGCTTCAACGACATCCTGGGCAGGTGAGCGCAGGGCACCCGGAGGCCTTGCCAGGACATTTCAGGGGGTTGGGCTGGATGACCTTTGGGTACCCTTCTGTGATTCCGTTCCTTGCCAGGCCAGAATCACTCTCTCTTGGTGAGAGAGGCTTCCAATCAGACACAGAGGACCTTGCGCTGCCCCAAAAACCCCTTTCCCTTGTGCGTGGGGTGTGTGGGTTAAGGTCCCGGGGCCCTGGCCTTGCAGCGCGTGGCTTCGGGTCCCTTGAGCGCCAGGCCTGTGACTCCCCCCGCCTGCCTCTCTCCCGCCCAGACACTCTCGCAAGCGATGGGAGCGTTTCGTGCACAGCGAGAACCAGCACTTGGTGAGCACCGAGGCCCTCGACTTCCTGGACAAGCTGCTGCGCTACGACCACCAGACCCGGCTCACGGCCCGCGAGGCCATGGAGCACCCTTACTTCTGTACGTGCCCCCCCCCCACTTTCCCCTCCTGCCCACCTCCTTATTGGTCCCTGGCTCCCAGCCTTCTCAGAGCCAGGGCCACCTGCCACCCGGGTGCCCATCCATCTGGGGACCCATTGCTGAATGGTTGCATGGTGGGAACACTGCTGCTGCCCCCCACCTCGGATCAGGCCGCAGCCCTACAGTTGAGGACCCCTCCTGCCTCCCCCTACAATGGCACACTCAGACACCAGGTTCTAGCTGGCCAGTTGCTCCACCCTGCCAGTTTACCTGCTTGAGAGTCTGTGGCCCAGCGCACGACTCTGTCATGGGGGTGCCAGGCCATTTCTCCCAGTCCTTTTCCCACTACCCTGCGGCGGTGTCTTCAAGCACCCATCGTGCACTCCTGGTCTTGCCTTGGGCTCTGCCCAAGCTCTGCAGGCCCTGCCAGTGCCTCCCCCTTTCCCCAGGGCCCCTTACCCTCTGGGGACCCCAAAGCTCTCCCTGCTGCTCCAGTAGCTATTGGGGTGCTCTTTGGGTTGGCAGGCAGTGGGGACCAGCACGGGCCTCGTGATCATGGCAAGTCTTCCCAGTAGGTCTTTCCCCGATGAGGCAATTGTGAGGACTGAATGTCACCCCCCCACCTTCCCACAGTCCCCTCCTCTCCAGGGTTTTCCCCCAAGCAAACAGAGACTGTGTCTGCATGCAGCCAACATTTCTGCCACTCTTTTCATTTCTCTGTGTGTTCTGGGAGACCAAGGGGGAAGGGAGCTGGTTGCAGCAGGAGGGAGAGACTCCCTGGATTCTTCAGCAGCCGGTCTCCCCTCTGTCTCCTGCCTCTGAGTCTGCACTGCTCTCTGCCACAGCCTCTTCCTGCTCACTAAAGCCTGTTGCTGCTCCAGCTTCCGGCGCCATCTCCCTGTGGTCCTCTCCCCCTTTGACCACTCAGAGTCGCCCCACCGCCAGTCCCCAGGCTCTGACCCTTCTCCCTCTCTTGGTTCCTTTGGGGGCTCCCCACATGGTGCCCTCCACCATTCCTCTGCACCCACCTAGCCCCTGACACTAGATTCCCCTTCCAACTCCACCCCCCTCTCATTCTCTGCTCTCCTGTCCAGATCCAATAGTGAAAGATCCGGCCAGGATGGGCTCTTCCACAGTGCTCTCGGCAGCTAACACGCCCGTCAGCTCCTCCAGCATGTTGGCAGGTAGGTTTCCGGAGCCAGGGGTGCCCGTGTCTGCCCTGCTCTGGCATGGCTTGACGCAGAAGAGGTTTCGGAGAATATGGATGCAGTTCTAGTGCACTGTTACCGTCCTGAATGCAGTCGACACAGTTTCCTTCTTTTAGGTAACATGCTGTTCTCTTTGGACTTTGGATTCCAGAACTAATTACATTTTCAGTTGCTTTTGAGTAACTGAGGATGGCCTCTCCAAATTGTCCACTTTTTAATAATTCATTTCCTTCAGCTTTCAGTGTTGCTGCAGTGGAAGGGAGCAAAATAGAACACTTTTTTCCCAGCTGTTTTTTCCACACCTGAAAAAAAAAGACAGCCAAGGTTTTATGGGATTCTGAAAATGAAGTAAATGGCTGTCTGGGCAGTGACAAAAATAATAGTGAAAAGAAGGAAGTAATACAGAAAAATTCAGAATCTTCAGCAGCTAATTCAGCTAATCCAGCGCCGAGGGCCTTCTGGCAGTTCCCTCATTGTGATAAGTGAGGTTACAGGGAAGCAGGCGGAGGGCCTTCTCGGTGGTGGCGCCTGCCCTGTGGAAGGCCTTCCCATCAGATGTCAAGGAAATAAGCAGCTATCTTATCTTTAAAAGTCATCTGAAGGCAGCCCTGTTTAGGGAAGTTTTTAATATTTAATGCTGTGTTGTTTTTAACACTCGATTGGGAGCTGCCCATAGTGGCAGTGGAAACTCAGCCAAATGGGCGGGGTATAAATAATATATTATTATTATTATTATTATTATTATTATTATTATTAATTCAAACAGAGCAGCATGTTACCTAAAAGAAGGAAACTGTGTTGACTGCATTCAGGACGGTAACACTGCTCTGGCGTGGGGCACGTGGGACCCGAGGGAGGGCTGATGGGCCCCTGCTCCCCCACCCCCCTTCCGCCGCGGCTGGGGCCCTGACGCTCTGCCCTCTTCCTCCCTCTCTCTTGCACAGGGATCGCCTCCATGTCCGCCTCTCAGCCCATCGGCAGCCTGGCAGCCTCCCCCGTCATCTCCTCCCCCAACACTCTGGGCTCGCCGGTCCCCGCCACCGCTGGAGCGCAGCCTTGACCTCGACGGCGCCACCTCTGGCTCCCAGCACCGCCAAGCCCGCGGCCTTGCCCCCCGCCCGCCCGCCTGCCTGCCAGCCTCTGCAAGGCTCCGTGGCCCCCCACCCGCAGCAGTCAGGAGGGGGACAGCGTGGGGGTGGGCAGGTGCACGGAGGGGGGGGGGGTCCTGTCTCTGGAATATGATATTATTATTATTTTCCCCCGTTTGTTTTTGTTGAGTATGTCAAAGAGCCAAGCCTGGGCCGCCGCCACCGCCATCGCTCCTCCTCCTCCTCCCCCTCTGCGGCAACGAGCACGGACTCTGGCAACGGGCGGAGGAGGTCTGTCTCGAGGGATGCCGGCTGCGCTCTTCCCATGGGGGTCGTGGTTAGGGATGCAGCCGCCGTGTGGGCACCGAAGCGGAGAATAAAATTTATTTTCTATGTCCCTAACAGGGCAGTGTGGCCAAACACTCGTTCCTGGTTGTGTGTGTGTGTGTAAAAGGAGGTCATCATGGAAGAAGCTTTTTTCTTTCCTGCTCCAGGGATCAGACTCAAATTACCCGGAAGGAGAGTCCCACCAAGAATTAGGAAGAACTTGCTGGCAGTAAGGGCCGTTGGACAGGGGAACAGACTCTCCTTCCATTGCAAGGGAGTTCAACTAGGTGGCCCTCGGGGGTCCCTTCCAACTCTCAAATTCTGACTCCCTTATTTTATTTTTAATATATTTTATTTTTACCAACCACCAAAACACAAACAGTGAAACCGCCCCCAGGCAGCTGATACATTGGGTATACAATATTCAATACAGTGGTACCTCGGTTTACATACGCTTCAGGTTACAGACTCCGCTTACCCAGACATAGTGCTTCAGGTTAAGAACGTTGCTTCAGGATGAGAACATAAATCGTGCTCCAGCGGTGCGGTAGCGGGAGGCCCTATTAGCTAAAGTGGTGCTTCAGGTTAAGAACAGTTTTAGGTTAAGTACGGACCTCCGGAACGAATTAAGTACTTAACCCGAGGTACCACTGTAATATACCTATTCAATAATATACCTATTCAATAATATTCAATAATAATATATTCAAATTAACCATATGCACACTTCTATATAGGGACGCGGATGGCGCTGTGGGTTAAACCACAGAGCCTAGGACTTGCCGATCAGAAGGTTGGCGGTTCGAATCCCCGCGACGGGGTGAGCTCCCATTGCTCGTTCCTTCTCCTGCCAACCTAGCAGTTCCAAAGCACGTCAGAGTGCAAGTAGATAAATAGGTACCGCTCTGGTGGGAAGATAAATGGCGTTTCTGTGTGCTGCTCTGGTTCACCAGAAGCGGCTTAGTCCTGCTGGCCACATGACCCGGAAGCTGTACGCCGGCTCCCTCGGCCAATAAAGCAAGATGAGCACCACAACCCCAGAGTTGGTCACGACTGGACCTAATGGTCAGGGGTCCCTTTACCTTTACACTTCTATATACCTTCACACTCCTTCCGCAATGTTTATTTAACTTTTAACATTTTAATTGCCCCAAATTGTTCAAACTTCCCCTTATAAGACTGACTTTGGAGAGGTCAGTGCTGAGGACGGACACACCTTCTTCCGTAACGCTGAATTGTGGCACACAAAATACTCCAAGCTTCTGCAGCCTCCTTACAAACTGGGTCAGACCACTGGGCCCATTTTTCCCAGGGCTGTGGCCGATTCTCTGTGCTGTCGGGATTCCGAGGGTCTTGGGTCTTCCTCATCCTGCTTGCCTGAGATGCTCTGGCTCAGGCAGAGGCAACCTTTGTCCCTCCAGACATTTTGGCCTACAACTCCCATGATCCCTAGCTAACAGGACCAGCGGTCAAGGATGATGGGAATTGTAGTCCAAAACATCTGGAGGGCCGAAGGTTGCCTATGCCTGCTCTAGCTGGAGGGGCCAGGGACTTTCCCTGAGCCCACCTGCCTGTGTTTTGGGCTGTGGCCCCTTCCGCCTCGAGAGCAACACAGTCAGGTGTCAAAACGTAAGGGTGGGGAGTCATCCCAGGCCCTTGAGTGACTCACGACAGTCCCGCCCACCCAAAGCCAGGGCTGCGTCTGCCTTGAGACTGTCCCAGCTCTGAGCGTTGGGGAGTAGGGGGGCTGCACAGTGTTTTGACAGCAGGCTCTCTGGGGGTGGATTCTGATCCTGGAAGCCTCCACAATGTTTTCCCAGAAGGCCAAGGTGTTCAGGCCCAGTCCCGTCCCGATGTCCTCGGGGAAAGTGAAATGGCCAGGCATCTGGTTGGGCGCTGAGAGAGCAGCATGCTGGTCTAGATGGGCCGTTGGACTGATCCAGATATGGGGAGGTGACAAGATAAGCTATCTTGAAATAGCTGAAGGGCTTTGCATGGAAGAAGGACAAGCTTGTTTTCTGCTGCTCCGGAGGGTAGGACTCGAACCCATGGCTTCAAGTTGCAAGAAAGGAGATTCTGACTAAACATCAGGAAGACCTTTCCGATGGTAAGAGCTGCTTGACAGTGGAAGGTTGTGGCCTCTCCTTCCTGGGAGGTTTTTAAGCAGGGCTTTGCTGACCATCTGTCATGGATGCTTTAGTGGAGATTCCTGCATTGCAGGGGGTTGGACTGGATGACCCCCAGGGTCCCTTCCATCTCTATGATTCTGTGGTTCAGCAGGCTCTTGAAGGACAGAGGTGGGACCCCTTCAGGAGTGAGGATGAAACAGGCCTGGAGTGGGCTAGTCGTCAGTTTTGATCTGGAGGGGCGACGTTTGGCCCTTCCCCTGCTGGGAAATGGGGAAACGGAGATGTTCTCAAGAGCTGCTCTGTGGGGCACAGGCTTCTGCCCCATCAAACAGCACTGGGATATTAGGTAAGGGGCCTGAGGACTCCTTGGCCTGCTTGCATCCTGGCACGCCAAGGGGGGACATCTCGGCGGTTGGCGAGAGACCAGCTGGGGCTTGGACCCACTGCTTCTAGGAAGAAGGGCAGAGGGTGTCCCAGGGTCCCAAAGGGGAGGCCACAAGGCACTGGGCTGGCCCTGTTCCTGGGTCAAAGCGGGAGGGCGGGTGGCCCTTTACAGACGGCTCCATTAGAGGAGGCACCTAGCTTCTAGGTCAGGGATCAGCAAACTTTTTCAGCAGGGGGCCGGTCCACTGTCCCTCGGACCTTGTGGGGGACCGGACTATATTTTTTTGGGGGGGGGAATGAACAAATTCCTATGCCCCACAAATAACCCAGAGATGCATTTTAAATACCGTATTTTTTGCTCTATAAGACTCACTTTTTCCCTCCTAAAAAGTAAAGGGAAATGTGTGTGCGTCTTATGGAGTGAATGCAGGCTGCGCAGCTATCCCAGAAGCCAGAACACCAAGAGGGATTGCTGCTTTCACTGCACAGTGATCCCTCTTGCTGTTCTGGCTTCTGAGATTCAGAATATTTTTTTTCTTGTTTTCCTCCTCCAAAAACTAGGTGCGTCTTGTGGTCTGGTGCGTCTTATAGAGCGGAAAATACGGTAAAAGGACACATTCTACTCATGTAAAAACATGCTGATTCCCAGACCATCTGTGGCCAGATTTAGAAAGTGATTGGGCTGGATCTGGCCCCTGGACCTCAGTTTGCCTACTCATGTTCTAGGTCCAGCTTCTTCTACACCCTTGTGCAAATTAATTGAAACAAGCAATGTAGTTTATTGTACAAAACTCACATATACATATACAAAACTCAAGTATACATACATTAATAACGGATATGACCTCTGCTCTTTTTAAGCAGCATTTGAACACGGTTTGGCATGGAGTCTCCTAGTTTCGAACAGTCACTGTCTATTTTCAGATCCCTGCACCACACTTGAATCAGCGCCTGAAGGAGCTTCTCCAAAGTCGTAAAGTCTATAGCACGGAGGCGACTTTTGCATACAGCCCACAAATTCTCAATGGGATTTTCAGCCGGGGAATTCCCTGGCCAATCAAGTGCCTGTATTTGCTGCTCTGTCATCAATTTCTTCACCACTTTTGATGTGTGACAGGGGCCAGGTCCTGGTGCAATATCCCAGGACCGTCAGGACACCTCTTTTCCAGCTCTGGAATAATTCTCTTTCTTAGAACCTCAATATATTGTGGCGAGCGCATCATTCCTTCTGTTGCTGCAGGCTTCCGACACCATAAAGATCAACTGACTTTTTGTGTTTGAGTACAGCATTATGACTAAGATAGAAAGCATGCTTTGTTTCAATTAATTTGCACAAGGGTGTAGGTCTTGCTTGGGCCACGTTTATGTGCCACTTCTGGAGATTTGGGGCCTGAGTGATCTTTCTGGCTCAGAAATCCAGCCTTCCAGCTTCCCTGATTTGGACCAGCTCCAGCCTGGCTCTGCTTGGCCTCCGCAGCTGAAGGCAGCCATGCTTCTGATCCCAGGAGGGGAGAGAGAGGCTCTGGGGTTGCTTGCGGCACCGGGGGAAGAGGACGCTGGCCTGATCCTGCAGGCTCTGATGCTGCTACCTAGGAGGTAGCAGGCAAGGCTAGCAGCAGACCAGTGACTCCACCAGGGGGCAGCAAAGCAGCTTCGTGGGGTTTAGAGTCCCTGGGATGTGTTCAGGGGGGTCTGGTGCTGCCTGCCCTGGGGGGGGGGGGGGGGCCCAGGGGTCCAAGGTGGGGGGGCACAGCTCCCTGGGGTGCAGAAATGCCCGCTGCACAGCCTGTGGGGTGTGGAAGGGGTCGGAACTCCATTTGAGTCCCCCATTGTAATAAACGAAAATCTGGCCTTATTCCCTTATGGGGGGCACAAGAGCCCTTATAGAGTCCTTTGCAGGTTCTCCATAGGTCAGAGAAAATAACAGAGGCCAACCAGAGAATATTGAGAAGCAAAGGAGCTTGTAAGCCTGATCTTCATTGAACTTGCAACAGGGTGCTCCCCTCACACACAGGAGGAGGAGGAGGAAGACCCAGAACAAAGGTGTGCCTGCCCTTATATAGACATTTTAAATTGCCTGCCCTGGAGTCCAAGACCACCCCCAGAAACATCATGCATACATCACAGAAAGAGCTGTCTACAGCAGAAATCTGAGTGCATTGTTTATCTCCTGTCGTCGTTTATCTCCTGTCTGGCAGGTTACCTGTTAATGCTCACTTGACTGGATACCCTGGGGAGCCTGGCCAGTCTTTTGTAATGATAAATACTTAGTTCCTGGGCCAGGTCACAGGCTCACCCTATTCATACACAGACATACCCTTAAGAGAGGATTTGTGAAGGAAAAGACAATGGAGAGGCTTTTCCATTTTCCTTTGACCTTGCAGAGAAAACATTTGGTCAGTCTGGGAATAAAAAATGGTTTCAGGTCGGTCTTCCTGTGCTGATATTTGTACATGCTTGGTTGGTACATTTATGAACATTTATTATATATCTAAGACTTTAAAATTATCACACCGCCACTAAAGTCGCCACCCTTGCTCTCTGCCCCCCCCTTGTGCCAAAGGGACCCCTCCTTCTCTGAGTCGCTCTCTTCTGGCCTCTGCAACTGCCCTGATCTCAGAGACTTTGGCTTCTTTTTCCAGGCTTTGCTTGGCAGAATTTCCACTGGGCAGAAACTCCCCTGGAATTGCCAGCTGCGGTTCCCATTATTCTGAGGCACCAGCCACGATGGTTAGGAGCCAGTGATAGCCTTCTACTCCTCTACGCATTCGCCTAATCCTCTCCGATAATGGCCATCCAGGTTGGTGGCCATTACTGCCTCAAGTGGGAGGGAGTTCCACAGGTGAACTGTCCAGAAATCTCTTCTTTTCTTGAGTGCTTTTGTTAAGAACAAAGGAAGAAAATCTATTCTCTATCCACATTCTTTGTGCTATACTTAATTTCCACACACCTGTTATTATGCCCCCCTTCTTTTTCTCGGCTAAAAAGCCCCCAACATGATGACCAGCTTGACTTTGGAACGGTCTCTCCTTCCTTGGAGGTTTTCAAGCAGAGGTTGGGCGGCCATCTTTCAAGGATGCTTCAGATGAGATTCCTGCATTGCAGGGACGTGGATCAGGGTCTCTTCCAACTCTACAGTCCTATGATTTGAACCTTTCCTCTCTGGGATGAAATCCCAAGGTCTGAGTGTGGGTCTAATGAAGACTTGTGGGTCAAAGGACAGCATCTCTCGCAGGGAGGATCTGAACGATAATCTTGGTCATTTGATGGCCCTTTTTACCCATTGCTGTCTTTTTATTTGTATATATTGCTTGTTTTATGTTGCCCTGGCCATTGGCTAATGCTAATAAAGTCTATCATCTATCTATCTATCTATCTATCTATCTATCTATCTATCATCTATCTATCTATCTATCATCTATCATCTATCTATCTCACAGGGAGGGATGCGGGAGAGACAAAACAAGCCAATTCAGAGCAAGTTTACCGGAGAATAATTCTTTATTTCCTCACCCCCCAACACACACACACAGAGACTGCTGATCCCTAGCACTGGTCTTCTGCCTTGGTGCCATAGACCTCCACCTCGCACAAGGTCAAGTATTCGGACCTTCCCGGGATGTGGATGCTCACATAGCGGCCCTTGAGCCAATTGCAATACAA
>JAXCMG010000020.1:35225217-35237403 GCA_034642415.1 Podarcis siculus | reverse complement strand
TCTTCTTCTTCTTCTTCTTCTTCTTCTTCTTCTTCTTCTTCTTCTTCCCAGTTTTTAAAATTGATTTTCCACATTTATCACAAAAACAACGTAACAAAACACACAACAAAGAAAAACACATTACACTACAAAACTAAACACAACTGACAAAGGGCGCATGTGCGTCGGGAGTGAGGCCAAAGAGATACAAATAAGGTAGAGAGGTGGAACTTCTGGGCCCTGCGGGGGTTTTCCCTGGGCCTGGGGGGGAGCCTGCCTCCCTGCCTCTTGTGCCCGAAGGAGCTGGGTGGCGGTGGTGGAGGCAATTGCCGGGCGGGCCGGATCTGGCCCGCGGACCGTAGTTTGAGGACCTCTGTCTTAGTGCATAATTCTCTGGCCTCCCTCGTTGTGTGACCAGTTCTCTTTGTGAGGGATCCCTGGCAAATAGGACTTGGTCTCCACAAGGCAGCACTTGGCCTCCTCTGTGGCTCTGGCAAAATCACAGACCCCCTTGGTTCTGACGAACAAACTGGAGAGACAAAAGAAGGCTGCTCAAAGGATATTTATTGGACAACCAACACCCATTCCATCAGTTCTGCCCGTGCCCCTTTCCACACGACACACGGCTGGTTATCTCTGAGGTTCATCCTCCACCTTTGTCCCATAGACTTCCACCTCACACAGCGTCAGGATAGCTGGCTTTCCAGGGTGGTTCACGCTCACATAGCGACCCTTCATCCCCTGGCAATTGATGGTACTGATGGAGCCAAGACCATAATCTGTGATGGTCCCACAACTACAGAGAGAAACGGGAGGTCAACCTTGGGGTGGAAACAATTCAGAATGACCTTGTCTACCCTCTGAGGTATTTCCATGGCTGCGGGAGCCCCTGGCTCACTAGCAGTACATGTGAAAAGGATCTAGGGGTCTTGGTGGACCACAAACTGAACATGAGTCAAGAGTGTGATGCAGCAGCAAAAAAAGCCAATGCTCTTCTAGGCTGCATCAACAGAAGTCTGGTGTCCAGATCAAGGGAAGTAATAGTACCCCTCTATTCTGCCTTGGTCAGAACATGCCTGGAGTCCTGTGTCCAGTTCTGGGCACCACAGTCTCAGAAGGATGTTGACAAGCTGGAAGGTTTGCAGAGGAGGGTGTGGCGATCACACAGGGTCCCCGGACGTTTGACGGTCTATTGATCCCTGTGCCGCCACTATGATCACTTCCCCGCTGCCACCAACCCGTTTCTGTCGGGTACACACTGAGTCCAGACAGTTGTTAACATTAAAACAAATAATCAAGTTTATTTTATAAGCCTTAACAGGTTTATGGTTTCAGATAATTTTTCTTGTCAGTTTCTTATCCTTAGTTTCTATACTGGCCTATACCTTCCTAATAACTTCTAACTGATTATCCCAACTGTCTATCTGACTCCTCCTAACAGTTTCACTCACTCTCACATCAAAACTAGACCAACCCACAGACTTGTCCTCCCTCTTCCTTCTCCAACTCCCAACTGACTTCCAAACAACTCCAACTCTGACTCTAACAGGGGTTAATTCAATGGTGTAAAGAAAACAATCTTATGCTTAACACCAAAAAAACCAAAGAACTCATAATTGACTTTAGGAGAAAGAAAAGTGTATTTTTACCATTGCACATAAATGGCGAGGAGGTGGAGAGGGTTGGTAGTTTTAAATACCTGGGCATTTATATCTCTGAGGACCTCTCATGGACTGCAAATATTAATATGGTTGTGAGGAAGGTGCAGGGGAGGTTGTATTTCCTGAGAATGCTCAGGGGACTGAATCTACCTCAGCACCTACTTCTGTCCTATTATCACAGTACCATCGAGAGTGTCTTAACCTATAGTATATTATCGTGGTATGGGAGCAGCTCTGAAACGGATAAAAAAGCTTTACAGAGAATAATTAAAATTGCCCAGAATGTTATTGGGCTCCAACTACCAACCCTGGATGAGATCTTCACGTCTCGCACTTTGAAGAAGTCACACAATATCCCGAGAGATCCCACCCATCCTGCTCACAACTTCTTTGAACTGTTGCCTTCGGGCAGAAGATATAGGACAATGAAAACACGAACCACACGCCTTCTGAATAGTTTCTATCCAAGAGCTCTGATTGCACTAAATAATGATCTCAGGGCCAGTTGCAAGAAATAGCAAGCAGGGAATAGGAAGGAATGAGATAGGTTTTAGGTTATGTTATGCCTTAATAGGTTATGTTATATTCTGGATTATGTTATGTTTTATAGATTATGTCTGAATAGGATGAGAGTGTTGGAGATACGTGCAAATGTGTATGTGAACCCGGTCTTTGGGTGGGTGTTTGATTTTCGTTGTTGTGTATACTGTGTATATACGGACAATGACAATAAATTTATCTAATCTAATCTAATCTTAACTCCTCCTCTTGGGTTCCCACTGGCCAATCACTTCACACTCATTTAAGCCTTTCCTTATGACCCACCTAGGAGGGCAAAGGCCACAAAGGGCAACCAAGATGATCAAGGGTCTGGAAACCAAGCCTTATGAAGCACAGTTGAGGGACCTGGGTATGTTTAGCCTGGAAAAGAGGTGACTGAGAGGAGATAGGACAGCCATCTTCCCATATCTTAGGACTGTCACATGGAGGAGGGAACATGCTTGTTCACTCTCGAGGGCAGGATTCAAACCAAAGGGGAGTCCAAGGGGAAGTCATGGCTTCATGCTTGATAAAGAAGGCAGGAGTGTCAGGGAAGAGGGAGAGTGAAAGAAGAGGGAGGGGAGGAAAGATGAGAAGTTCATTCTTGGACTTATGAACTTGAGACACCAGTGAAGCATCCAAGTGGAGAAATCAGAGAGGCCGTTCCACCCAGCAGCAGGAATTAGCATTTGCCATTCCACACAGAAGCAGGTCTTGAAATATGGGCAGGATCCACTACCCCCTGCTCCCCCCACCCTGACTGGGAATAGAACAAAGGAGCTACAAGTTAATGAATCTGCAGGTGGTGATCTTGAGAGTGTCTCCTGGGATGCCTTTGCTGAAGGACAAGTGGGGAGGGGAGGGCCAACGGGAACTTACAGGGGGTTGAACTTGCCATGGTCAATCACGTGGTCTCCCACACGGATCTGGGCTCCCCAGAGTCTCTCGCTGCAGCAGTCTGCACGGTTTTTCACCACCACAGAGGAGATAGCATACCGGTCGTCCAATTCCACATGCCACCATGGTCCATATTCTTTAAGGGTGTGGGTGCAGGAGGCATGACCGAAGACCCCGTCAGAGTTCCCATCGACAGCTTTGCCGGCTGATGGAATAACTGGATGTGAGATGATGGAGGACTGGCAGGCTGGGCGGCCTCTGGCCAAGTTGAGAGCTGGAGCAACAGCTTGAGGGAAAGAAGAAGGAGAAGGAGAAGGAGAAGAGGAGTTTGGACTTGATATCCTGCCTTTCACTCCCCTTCAGGAGTCTCCAAGCGGCTCACATTCTCCTTTCCCTTCCTCCCCCACAACAAACACTCTGTGAGGTGAGTGGGGCTGAGAGACTTCAAAGAAGTGTGACTGGCCCAAGGTCACCCAGCAGCTGCATGTGGAGGAGCGGGGACGCGAACCCGGTTCCCCAGATTACGAGACTACAGCTCTTAACCACTACACCACACTGGCTCTGTAAGTAAGGGAGAAGTAAGAACACAAGAACAGTCCTGACGCAGCAGGATCAGGCCAAAAGGGCCCATCTAGTCCAGCATCCTGTTCTCCCAGTCGCCACCCATATTAAGAACTAGCAGTTAACCTACAGATAACAACAGTGCCAATAAGTCGGGAATAAATGTCATTCTGTTTTACAAAATTTATATTGCATTTCCCAGTCATAAATCCTCCGCGTGGTTTGCAGTCACCATACTCATCCTGGCCAGAATGAGACTTTGTGGGTGATCAGTTTCCAGGTCCAGAAGTTGGGGGCTTCCCCATTGCCAGATGAGATTGTGAACCCTCTGAAGGATGAGGTGCAGAGTTTTGGGGGGCTCCTAGATCCATCTTTCTTAATGGAGCTTCAGATTACCTCTGTGGTCAGAAGCACCCACTTTCACCTTAGGTTGGTGCACCAACTCTGCCCTTTCCGGGACAGGACTACTTTGGCCACGGCGATGCATGCCTTGGTAATGTTACAACTGGACTACTGCAATGCACTCTATGTGGGACGTCCCTTGGGATGGGTACAGAAGTTGCAGCTGACGCATGATGCTGCGGCCAAGTTGCTGAGTGGATAGTACATATTACACCTGTGCTGAGGAAGCTGTCAGTTACCTGCCGGGGCATCTTTGAGATCTTGTTTCTAACATGTAAGCACCTGAACGACTTGGGACCAGGTGAACTGAAGGAGTTTCAGCCCTGGCATAGACCTGGAGGGTCACCTATATTTTGGACCAGTGGCTACATTTTGAATTTTGAGAAATTGCAGTGGATGCCAGCCACAACATGGAAACCTTCTTCATTGCTGCTCCCCCCCCTCTCCTAGGCCACCTACCCAATGCGTGGAGTAAGGTGACCTCCAGATTTTCACGGTCAGAAACAGCTTATAGGCCATTGGTTGGGGGAGGAATAAGAGTGTCCTCTGTTCGTGGGGAGGGGCCCTGATTTGCTTGCCCACGGGCGAGTTCCCCTTTCCATTCCCTTTCCCCTGCTCTTACTGGTACTTTCCAGGTCAGGCTCAGAGCTCTGGGCCTCCCCACGCCCTGCCAGAAGTACCAGGGGCAGCAGCCAAGTCCAGACGAGGAGCATCCTGCAAGGAGGGAGCAGAGAAGGCAGTGAGGAGAGACTATGAATTTATAGCAGAAGCGGTGCGTATGTCGTGTGTGAGTGTGTGTGTGTCGTGTTTGTACAAACTGAATGATTGGGGGGTGGGGTTTCCTGCAACAAGCGCTATTGGGCAGGCCTGGAGAACTCTTATTCTCCAAAGTGCTAGAGGTGCCTGTGGCGTTTGCCCTCCGAGGTGTGTGACAACATACTGGGTTCATAGGGAAAGGGTTAACTAATTGTAAAATGACTTCCAATGGGAACCCAGGGGGCAAAGTTAACTGTGTATAAGGTTTAAGCCCAGAGGGTTTTTGAGTGAGTTAGAGTTAGAGTCGGAGTTGTTGAGAAGACAGTCTGTTAGAAGAGACAGAGAAGATAAGTCTGTGGGTTGGGCTAGTCTGGTGTGAGAGAGTGAGAGAATTTGTTAAGAGGAGTCAGTCAAGCAGTTGAGATAATCAGTCAGAAGGTATTAGAAAGCTAAAGGTAAAGATACCCTTGACCGTTAGGTCCAGTCGTGGCCGACTCTGGGGTTGTGGCGCTCATCTCGCTTTATTGGCCGAGGGAGCCGGTGTACAGTTTCCGGGTCATGTGGCCAGCAGGACTAAGCCGCTTCTGGCGAACCAGAGCAGCGCACGGAAACGGCGTTTACCTTCCCGCCGGAGCGGTACCTATTTATCTACTTGCACTTTGATGTGCTTTTGAACTGCTAGGTTGGCAGGAGCAGGGACCGAGCAACGGGAGCTCACCCCGTCGCGGGGATTCAAACCGCTGACCTTCTGATCGGCAAGTCCTAGGCTCTGTGGTTTAGCCCACAGCGCCACCTGCATCCCTTAGGAAGGCATAGGCTGGTAAAGAAACTAAAGTTAAGACACTGACAGGAATATTATCTGAGAAACCATAAACTTGTTATTGTTTGTAAAATAAACTTGTTTTTTTGGCTCACTTTTAACAACTGACTGGACTCAGTGTTTTACCAGAGAGTAACTGGTTGGTGGCGGCAGGGAAGCAAGCACAGTGGTGGCACAGGGATCAATAGACCATTAAATGTCCGGGAACCCTGTGTGATCACCACAGTGCCTAACCGACGTTTAATGTCAAGAAAAGAAAAGAAAACCAGTTTTAGATATGCAGATTCTGTGGGGCATTCAGGGTCCAGACTTTCTTTTTTGGGAGGTGTTCTAGGCTTCAATAATCATATCCAGTGGGTTTTCTCGACTTACCTTGCCTCTCTTTCTCGGGATCTGCAGAAGCGTCTGTTGCTCTTGGTGGGACAGGAGACACAGGTTCTTCTCCCCAAGCTGGAACTGAGACTTCCCTGCTTCCAGAGGAGTCCTGCACCTCCAGGTTTTATCCCCTTCCCAATGGACAGCGCTTGCCTGACGTGGCTCAACTTGGCCAATCAGAAAGATGGTGACACCAGGATCTAGGGATCAAGATCAAGTTTTGACGTCCTTCATCTGAGCTGGGTCTGAGTGGGCTTGTGTGGTTTCTGACTCTCTCCCAAGAGGAAATAACGGCACCTCCTTGGCAGGAGATGATTTTAGAAGAAGACATCCTCATTCCACTTATCCCATTTAGAGATCAGATGGGTGCCAAACTGAATGCTGATACTAGCAGGTCCCAACCGCATCAGCTAAGCTCCAAAATGAACACTTTGTGTGGTCAGCCTTGTGAAGAATGGGTAGGCACTTCTGAGTTGAAACGGCCTCTTCCAGCCCATAGAAACATCTCTGCCTCCCTCCCAAGGAACAAGGTCCAGGTGTCGGCCAGCTGGCAGCAGTCAGTTTAAGATTTCCTGAGTCCTTCCATGACTACCAAGGTCTCCTGTCAGGATTATCTCTGATCCGTGCAAGTTGAGTGTCAGGATGGGAATAAGACCTTCCGTGGCAACTAGCCATGATGCTGAAGTCCTTCCTCAATCCTCCTAATTCTAATTACTGCAAATCACAAATGAGGAGAGTGTTGCTACATTCCTCTTCTGCTTGCGGACTTCTCATGGACAACTGATCGGCCACTGAGATAGCAGGATCCTGGACTAGTAGATCAGACTTGAAGTGTCCCTATTTTCCAGGAACACCCCCGATTTAGAAAAGCTGTCCCTGTTTCTGATTTGATCTCAGAATGTCCCACTTTTCCTTGTTATTGTTGTTGTTGTTTTGTCGCTTAGTTGTGTCCGACTCTTCATGACCCCAACCCCTAAACCCTAAACCCTAAACCTGGTTTCCTGAACTTGCTCTCTTGCAATTAGAGGATGGATGGCGGCTAACAGATTGAGGTTGAATCCTGACAAGACAGAAGTACTGTTTTGGGGGGACAGGGGGCAGGCGGATGTGGGGGATTCCCTGGTCCTGAATGGGGTAACTGTGCCCCTGAAGGACCAGGTGCGCAGCCTGGGAGTCATTTTGGACTCACAGCTGTCCATGGAGGCGCAGGTCAATTCTGTATCCAGGGCAGCTGTCTCCCAGCTCCATCTGGTACGCAAGCTGAGACCCTCCCTGCCCGCAGACTGTCTCGCCAGAGTGGTGCATGCTCTAGTTATCTCATGCTTGGACTACTGCAATGCGCTCTATGTGGGGCTACCTTTGAAGGTGACCCGGAAACTGCAATTAATCCAGAATGCGGCAGCCAGACTGGTGACTGGGGGCGGCCGCCAAGACCACATAACACCGGTCCTGCATTGGCTCCCAGTATGTTTCTGATCATTATTCAAAGTGTTGGTGCTGACCTTTAAAGCCCTAAATGGCCTCGGCCCAGTATACCTGAAGGAGCATCTCCACCCCCATCATTCTGCCCGGACACCGAGGTCCAGCACTGAGGGCCTTCTGGCAGTTCCCTCACTGTGAGAAGTGAGGTTACAGGGAACCAGGCAGAGGGCCTTCTCGGTAGTGGCCACCACCCTGTGGAACACCCTCCCTTCACATGTGAAGGAAATAAGCAGCTATCCTATCTTTAAAAGACATCTGAAGGCAGCCCTTTTTAGGGAAGTTTTTAATATTTAACGGTGGGTTGTTTTTAACACTTGATTGGAAGCCGCCCAGAGTGGCTGGGGAAACTCAGCCTGATGGGCAGGGTATAAACAATAAATTATTATTATTATTATTATTATTATTATTATTATTATTATTATTATTATTATTATTCTTACCTTCCACCCACCACCAATGGGCTGGAGCAAGAGCCTGTTTCAAAGCACTTTGTAAATTTGGAGTAATTAAGCCTCATTACCTCAAAGACAGTCATTACCACTCACCCATAACTCTTCAAGCCATTGTGTCACTTTGACAGCCATGAGGCAATAAAAAACCATTAAAGGTAACTAATATGAACCAAATGCTGCCAGGATACGTCTTGTTTGGGTTTCTCTGTTTTCCTTGCACCTGCCAGGTCTCTGTGGGCATCACTCACCTGTTCCACACTTGGATGTCATACTACCATCAGAGAGAAACTGCAGAATAGCTAAGTGGCAGGTGTGGTTAGCACACAGTGGTGAGTTGACCAGTAATTTAAATCCTTCATTGTCTTCCAACAATAAATCAGAATATTTCAACCATTTACTCTCCATGGTTTTATGCAATTCTGAATGAAATATGTATTTCATGTACAATGCGTGCACAGTTTTGAATAATGTCATGCAAGCTTGTGCCATAAACTAAGCATTCCTGACTCTCTGCAAAAACCTGTTCCTACATTTTGGCAGTCGGATGGTGCCGTCTCCTCTTGTTATGAGCCTTTGTATGCTTTCACAAGCAAATCCCATGTGAAGGCAACAAAATGATTGTGTGAATGTGAATGCAAAAAAGAAAGGTTATGTGATGCAACTTTGCTGTATAATACTGCAGGTGTGTGAAAGGTAATGTACTTAGCTCTGGGTAGCAAAGAACGGAGAGATTTACAAATGTGTGTGAGAGAGACATAGTCCAGAGATGTCCTCCTATTAGGCTGCAATGGATTGTAATGGATTGCTTTGAAGTCATTTCAGTGCCAGATGGGGGTGGGAATTCACCCTAAGTCGTCCCCCCCCCGTCCTGTCCTGTATTTTGCAAGAGCAAAGGTGGCAAGCCTAGTTGTATCTTGTCGTGTGGTTTTGCTTTTCATGCTGCATTTCTATTCTTCGCTGTCATAGTATCTCATGAAATAAAGATTGGAGTATAAGTTGAGATGCAATGTTTGTGGGGAACCTCTGCCCTATGCTCAGGCTGTATATATTCGCAAATAAAGCCACGGATCCTAAAGACACCACTGGTTCTGCTGACCTTTATTCCAAGGAACACCTGGAGTCTTTCCCCACTTGGAAACTGAGGTGACTTGTAAAAATATTATCACAGGCTGTCTAGAGGGTTCTATAGAAAAGCCTTTCCACTTGTCTGATTTAAAGGTCTCATGGAGTTGATGGTATTGTAACCAATCTGACAGCGGGGTCTGAAGTATGTCTGTCCCATAAGCTGTGACCACTGAGCCAAGAGTGTGATGCAGCAATAGAAAAAGCTATTGCAATTCCAGGCTACATCAAAAGAAGTCTAGTGTCCCAATTAAGGGAAGTCATAGCACCACTCTATTCAGCCTTGGCCAGAGCCTACCTGGAGCCCTTTGTCCAGTTTTGGCACCACAGTTTGAGAGGATAAGGACAAGCTGGAAGGTGTGCCAAGAAGGGCGACTAAGAAGACGAAGGGCCTGGAAATCAAGTCTTGTGATGAACTGTTGAAAGGGTTGGGTATGTTTAGCTTGGAGAAGAGACACGGAGAGGTGACATGAGAGCCATATTCAAAGGCCTGCAGGGCTGTCCCATGGAGGAAACTTGTTTTATGTTGCTCCAGAAGGCAGAACTCAAACCAGTGGATTCAGATGACAATAAGGGAGATTTCAATTAAACCTTAGGAGGAATTTTCTGGTGAATGGAGTCGCTTGACAGCATAATGCAATCCTTCCTTTGGGACTTCAAACAACTGGGTCTGTGCAAACTACAGTAGTACCTCTGGTTACGTACTTAATTCGCAAGATCACAGTTATTTCATCCAAGATCACATTACTGTAGTTGGATACGGAAAGTGAAATTACTACATGCAGCCGCTGGGAGAGATCATCAGGGGGTTTGGGCTGGGTGTTCATCAGTATGCGAATGATACCCAGCTCTGCCTCTCTTTCAAATTGGAACCAGTGAAGGGGTTAAGGTCCTGTGTGAGTGCCTGGAGGCGGTTGGAGGATGGATGGCAGCTAACAGATTGAGGTTGAATCCTGACAAGACAGAAGTACTGTTTTGGGGGGACATGAGGCGGGCAGGTGTGGGGGACTCCCTGGTCCTGAATGGGGTAACTGTGCCCCTGAAAGACCAGGTGCGCAGCCTGGGAGTCATTTTGGACTCACAGCTGTCCATGGAGGCACAGGTCAAATCTGTATCCAGGGCAGATGTCTACCAGCTCCATCTGGTACGCAGGCTGAGACCCTCCCTGCCCACAGACTGTCTTGCCAGAGTGGTGCATGCTCTGGTTAGCTCTCACTTGGACTACTGCAATGCAATGCGCTCTATGTGGGGCTGCCTTTAAAGGAGACCCGGAAGCTACAACTAATCCAGAATGTGGCAGCTAGACTGGTGACTGGGGGCGGCCACCGAGACCACATAACAACGGTCTTGAAAGACCGACATTGGCTCCCAGTACGTTTCTGAGCACAAGTCAAAGGGTTGGTGCTGACCATGAAAGCTGTAAATGGCCTCGGTCCTGTATACCTGAAGGAGCGTCTCCACCCCCATCATTCTGCCTGGACACTGAGGTCCAGCTCCGAGGGCCTTCTGGCGGTTCCCTCACTGCAAGAAGCCAAGCTACAGGGAACCAGGCAGAGGGCCTTCTCAGTAGTAGCACCCGCCCTGTAGAACGCCTTCCACCAAATGTCAAAGAGGACAATAATTACCAGACTTTTAGAAGACATCTGAAGCCAGCCCTGTTTAGGGAAGCTTTTAATGTTTAACAGATTATTGCATTTTAATATTTTGTTGGTAGCTGCCCAGAGTGGCTGAGGAAACCCAGTCAGACGGGTGAGGTATAAATAAAAATAAGTATAATAATTATAATTACTATTGTTATTAGAGAGCCCACATGGCAAGGGCTTGAGGCATAGCACAGCAGGGCAGGAGGTGCCAGAGGTCCTGTTGGTTCTGGCTAGGGCTGCCTGACGTTCCCAAGTCACCTGTTGCTGGGCTCTCTGTATCCTTCCACAACTGTGGTGCAAAGATGAAACTTCCCTTCTCCCAACATTGTAGTCCTACTGTAAAACTCCCTCCCCATATCAACTTTTTTTAAAAGAAAAAACCTAAACCACTCACAACACCACACACTTAATGTCATGTGCACTTAGGTCCTCAGAATGTTGAATTCCAAAAATATTTCTAGACTCTTTTCCCTTTTCGCTGTATTGTATTTATTTGTTACATGCATATCTTCCAGGGATCTCAAGGTGCTCTACGTGGTCGTCCTCCTCCCCACCACAACCCTGTGAGGAGGACCAGGTTGAGAACCTCCTGGCACCAAGTCAAGGGATGGTGTAAAGTTGCCCCGAGGATGGGAGGGGGGAAGTGGCGTGTTGGGGGCAGCAGGGGGTAGATCAGGATCTACTGAGTGATTCGTGGTAGATCTCCTAGGACTTGTTGGTTTGTTTGTTTCATAACATTTATATACCGCTTGGTTCTAGAAAACAACAACTTGCAGCGCTTTCTGTGGTCCCGGATTGTTTAACAAGAGCTTTCAAATTCAGCTATTGGAACAAATGAAGGCTGTTTTTTTGGCGGGGAGGGGGAAGCCAAGAATCGCTCTCTGCGTGTGAGAAACAGGAGCTTGTTTCTAGGACTGAAAACAGATACTTGGCCTCAGAGACTGCTGCAGGTGTCTCCTGCAAGCCTTTCACGGATCTCTCGACCCCTTTTTCTGAGCTTGATCTAAAGTAAACAGCAACACACCTTCCCCTGCCCGGCTGATCTTAGCAATATGCGCTTTACGCATCAGCCAGCCGTCAGTCCGTCTCCTGCGTGGCCCCCATGCCACCGACTGGGGCGTCTCGGGAGGCTGTTCAGACGGATACCCTACACCCCCTGCGTGTTTGATTTGGGCTGGGGACCTGCGAGGCCATGAAATGGGGTGGGGGCGGTCGGATTTAGGAGCCTCCGGCCTCTCGCGCGTAGCGAAAAGAGTCGGGGCATCCACCCGGGTTCTTTGGTCGTCTGAACTTTGGCAGTCCCGTGTCGTCTTCCCACTTGCCGCGTGCTCCGGCAGAAGGCTCCCTCGGTCCAAGTGGGATGGCGGGGGAAGAGAGGGCTCGGGGGGGGGGGGGGGCATAAATGCTTCTGAATGGCAGCGGCTGGCAGAGGAAGACGCTCTTGATCTCGGATCCCGCTTGCGCGTTTTCTGCAAGAGGCACCTGGGTGGCCACCG
>JAXCMG010000020.1:35197974-35225207 GCA_034642415.1 Podarcis siculus | reverse complement strand
TGAACACAACAAATTGATCGTGCCCGGAAGAGCCCGGCCGCTGCCTATTAAAAGCTGTTTTTGAAAATACGAATAAAATAAGGAAAGAGCTAAGAAAGGGTGCCGGGGCGACCGCCGCCTGCTCAGACGGGCCCCCGAAGCCCACCCCTGTCCCGGGACGGAGGCGGGCCTCTTCGCCGCTGCCTCGGCATGTGGGCGCCCGCTCCCCTCCCAGCCGTTGGCCCAGGACTCCGCCCTCGAGGGGCACCCCAAGTGGGGAAGGGAACGGGCAGACGCCCTGCAGCACCCCCAGGCACAGACAGAGGGGGGGCATATGGGCCACTTGGCCCGAGCCTTCGATTCCAAAGGATGCCTCGGTCACAGTGTGTGTGTGTGTTGCATCATGTAATTTCATAGTATTTACATTAAGTATACATATTTCCTGACAAAATTCTGTTATGGGGTGTTAAGAGCATCGGTCAATTCCATACGTCACCATGTGTAATATGACACATGATTTCACAATATTGAAATATTTACATGTCAATAGTGGGTTACTGCTCCCCTCAGCACCCCTTGCCTTACCCAAGTACCCAATTTTCAATGCATGAAAGCGGTGAAGGTCCTGTGTGAGTGTCTGGAGGCGGTTGGAGGATGGATGGCGGCTAACAGATTGTGGTTGAATCCTGACAAGACAGAAGTACTGTTTTGGGGGGACAGGAGACAGGCGGGTGTGGAGGACTCCCTGGTCCTGAATGGGGCAACTGTGCCCCTGAAGGACCAGGTGCGCAGCCTGGGAGTCATTTTGGACTCACAGCTGTCCATGGAGGTGCAGGTCCATTATGTGTCCAGGGCAGCTGTGTACCGGCTCCATCTGCTACACAGGATGAGACCCTCCCTGCCCGCAGACTGTCTCTCCAGAGTGGTGCATGCTCTAGTTACCTCCTGCTTGGACTACTGCAATGCGCTCTACGTGGGGCTACCTTTGAAGGTGACCTGGAAACTGCAATTAATCCAGAATGTGGCCGCTAGACTGGTGACTGGGAGCAGCCGCCGAGACCACATAACACCGGTCTTGAAAGACCTACATTAGGAATATTTAAAGGTTTAAGAGCCCAGGTTTCCTGCAGAAGTATTATATCATAAGACTCAAGAAAATTTATAAAATCAGAATCAGCTAATTTACATGAGAGTCCAGCTACATTCCAGGACATAATAGAAAGAGTTTGGAGAGATCTTTGATTTAAGGGTGCTAGTGAGGTATGCGTGGTGCATTCCGGATGTCACACCAAGTTCCTCTGGTTCTTACTATTAGCACTTTCAGTGGGTTCAGATAGTTCAGATGCTAATTCGATGATGTTTAAAGATGCATTCAGTATGCTCACATTTGAGGAGGGTGGAATGCTAAGATTGCAACCTGGCGCACCCATGCTGGGGACTTTATTTGGGGAGCCCAATTCAGTCTCATTTAATTCTCTCATTTTATCCCATGCTAATGTAGTGACCAGGTTTGCCTCTGAAGAAGAATCTGAAGAAACATGAATTGTGTAGGCTGTTTATGTTGGCCAGATTTAACATGTTTCCCTCGGCGGTAGTGAGAGGAAGATACTAAGCTATCCCAGAATCAGAGCGTCTCTGTAAATGCAGAAAACAGGAACCCGATACTCTAGAGCATATATTCTTTTCCTGTGATTTTGGCAGCTATGCCAGAGGACAATTATTTGAGGCCCTAAAATTTAATAGACAGATTTTTACACAACCAACTGTTCAGGACCTGCTGGCGGACAGCGATGATCAAATTACCTTAATAACGGCTGAATTTTTTAAGTGCTGTCCATGAAGAAAGAGTGGGCCATGGTAAAGAGACTTAGTGGTTTTTAATGGTAGGTGATGTTGTTGTGTTGTATTATATTATGTATGTACATCGATTTATTTCTTGGAGTTAAGAATAGGACTGGGTTAAATTGTGTTCGCTGAGCCCGTATTTTATACAGTCTGTACATGATGTTTGTTTGTTAATGTGAGATGTGATATGCCTAATAAAGGATTTTGAATTTGAATTTGAAATTTGAAAGACCTACATTGGCTCCCAGGACATTTCCAAGCACAATTCAAAGTGTTGGTGCTGACCTTGAAAGCCCTAAACGGCCTCGGTCCAGCAGTGGCGTAGCGTGGGGGGTGCCAGGGGTGCCAGCCGCACTGGGCGCAACATCTGGGGGGGCGCGAGTCCAGAGGGAAGGGACAAGTTCCTTCCTCCGCCGGGCTCCCCGCCGCCACCGCCAGCCTTGCGCCCCAGCGCACGCGCGCCCCCCGCCGCCGCTGCGGCTGCGCTCCACTCACTGCTCGCAGGAGGAGCAGCCGCTGCAGCAGCGCTGACGCCGCCACCGACGCCTGGCCAGGCACGGGCAGCCTCCGCACCCCGTCGCGCCGCCATCCCCTCGGCCCAGCCCCAGGCGGCGGCTGCTTCTGCCGACTGGGAGGGAGGAGAGCTCCGAGGGGCCTCGCCGCGCCCTGCGCTCCCCAAAAACCTCTGAGAGGAAGCCAGTGGGCGGGCGAGGCCCGGCTAAGCCTCTCGCCAGCGAGTTAAGGGGCTTTCGGTTTTAAAAGGATTAGCTTGGGAAGGGGCGGGGGGCGGCTGCTCGCCGGCAAGCGCCTGCTCCGCGTTTCCAAAGGCGCTCGCCATCCGAGGGACAGGGAGACAGAGAGCGCTTGCAAGGAACGGGCTCCGTGGAGCAGGAGTTAGGAAGAGATCCCTTCCCTGGCAGGCCGCCGGCTACGCCAGCTGTTTCCCATTCACGATCAGGAGGAACTTCAGGCTGCTTTCAGCTTTGGTAGAGGGAATCTAAGCAAGGGGATGGAGCCGGTGCCCTGAGGAAAGGCGGCAGCATTGGGTTTGTTTTTAGTTTAGAGAAAAGGCAAGCAAGAGGCGACAGGAGAGAAACCTGCGAAGGTAGGCATGGCAAGGAGAGAGTGGACAGAGAGGAAAGTTTTTATCCCTCTCTCCGTACAATATAACTCGTGGGCATCCAGTGAAGCTGAACGTTGGAACAGTGGCGTAGCGTGGGGGGTGCCAAGGGTGCCAGCCGCACCAGGCGCAACATGGGGGGGGGTGCTCGCACTCGGGTGCTAAAATCCACGGGTTAGGGGGCGCAAATTACTTGCCTTGCCCTGGGTGCTGACAACCCACGCTACGCCGCTGCGGTCCAGTATACCTGAAGGAGCATCTCCACCCCCATCGTTCTGCCCGGACACTGAGGTCCAGCTCTGAGGGCCTTCTGGAGGTTCCCTCACTGCGAGAAGCAAAGCTACAGGGAACAAGGCAGGGGGCATTCTCGGTGGTGGCACCCGCCCTGTGGAACGCCCTCCCACTAGATGTCAAAGAGAAAAATAACTACCAAACTTTTAGAAGACATCTGAAGGCAGCCCTGTTTAGGGAAGATTTTAATGTTTAATAGGTTATTGTATTTTAGTGTTTTGTTGGAAGCTGCCCAGAGTGGCTGGGGAAACCCAGCCAGATGGGCGGGGTATAAATAAATAAATTATTATTATTATTATTATTATTATTATTATTATTATTATTACTATGGCCTTTTAAATGTTTCTCTCTGTGTATAAGTGTCAGGGGCTCAGGAGCAGAGGGGCAGGAAAGGGAGGAACTAGAGACCGATGGGGAGGGATCCGAGGGAGAAGTTAGCGAGGATAACCGCCCGAGGTCTCCAAGTCTTTCCAGCGAATCGGAGGATTCACAGAAAGGGGCTCCCGTGGGTAGAGAGAGGAGGGTGCCAGAGGGAACACCCCAGGAAGGAGGGGCCAGAGGGGACTCAGAGAGCAGCAGCTGGAAATCGGGACCAGTTTCCCCACCAGAGAGCAGCAGCTGGAAATCGGGACCAGTTTCCCCACCGGAGAGCAGCAGGGGGGAGGAGTCCCAGGCATCGGCGCCAGGCAGCTCTCCGGCAGCGGAAGGACGTGAGTCGGGGTTGGCCACGCCTGCGTCAGAGAGCGAGGAAACGGTAGAAAGGAGGGTCGGAGACAGCGCGCGCGCGCCAAGTTCAAATGTACAAGAGGGTGGCGCAATGAGCAGCCCGGAAAGGGAGCCAGGTCCTAAAGCCCGCCGAAAGGAAGGGGAGGAGTCCGAGGGGTCTGCATCCGAAGCGTCCAGGAGGGAAGGGACTCAGGGGGGTAGTAGGACCCAGAGGCGAAAGGAGAGACGCAAGAGGTGGAGTAAGGCTAGGGTCTTAAGCTGGTGTACAAGGGGCGGAGATTCAGATGGAGCTTCGCCGATCTAGGGACTAGATGTAGAGACGCACGCTAGGGTTTGGAAATGGAAACTATACTTCAATAAAGACTTTTATACAGTTCTACTGGCTAGCGTTGGTCCTTTGTGAGCTGGGACCTAGAGGCAGTCTCTGACAGTAAGCTCCATCTCCAAAGTTTTCATCAGTTTTCTTCGCCTCAAGCGGCGCGGCGGGAGCGAAGCAGGGAGGGAAGAAGACTGGTGCTTTGCGAGCTCACAAGAGTCAAGCGACATGACTACTGAACAGCAAATAGCTTCCCTGCAAGAAGCGGTGACGCAACTCAGCGCGGAGATAATCGCATCCAGGAAGAGAGAGGATGAAGCGGCTGCTGCCTGCAGAGATCTCCAAGCCAGGTTGGAAGTGCTTGCTAAGCAGGGACAAACGGGATCCAGATCCGAGGGAATCGGGTTGGGGAAGAGAGGAGGCAGCCTTGTATCTCATTTCGATGGGAATTTACAGCAGTACCCCAATTTCCGAGCAGACGTGCAGTTTGCGCTGAAACTGCTGGAAAAAGAGTTTAGAGATGAGCAAGAGAAGGTGGGGTTTATCTTGTCCCATTTGCATGGGGACGCGAAAGCATGGCTGCGCAATCTGTGGAGAGATAAGGATCCAGCGCTCCAAAGCTCAGATGCATTCATTAAAGCAATGGATTCCTGTTTTCTATCGAACATAGACATTGACATTGCCCGGAAGGACATATTTGGGCTGAGACAAGGGAAAGCCAGCGTAAGGCAGTATCATTCTCGCTTTTTTGCATTGGTCAACGCCCTGGGTTGGGATAAGCATTCTCCGCCTGTCAGAGATCTCTTTTGGGAGGGATTGAACCCCCATATCAAGGATGAGATAGCACGAGGGGAGAGACCCACAAGCACTCAGCAAGTGGTCGAGAGAGCGTTGACGGTGGGGGTGAGGCTGGAAGAACGGCCATGGAGCAAAGAAGAAGGACGTTGGGGACGCACACCAGCGAGAGTGCCCTCCCTCTTGCCCAGGGATGTCGTGCGTGCGCAGTCCACGCCTCCACGGGAAGGGGGGGAGGAGCCGATGGAGATTGGCGGTGCTAGGGCTCACTCAGCCACTAGAGCCTTAACACCGGGAGCAGTCAAAACTAAGCCGCCTAGAGGGAACAGGAAGTGCTACATCTGCGACGATCCTCAGCACATGGCGAAAGAGTGTCCCCAGAGGCTCCACAAGCACACTGCAGCTTCAATGACAGTAATGGAAGCAACTCAGCAGAGAGAACCACAGCAGGGAAACGAAGGAGTCTGGCTGGAAACGGAGGCACTGGGGCCCAGCCAGACGAGTCAGTGAAGAAGTCCCCAGAGATTTTGCAGCCCACAGACCCCCTCCCGCCCAAACCAGTGGTGCAGCTCACTGCATCGCTCCAGCTGCCCAATGGTCTCACCTTAGAAGTGCCTATTACGATTGACTCTGGCAGTAATGCGGACTTTATAGCACTGGAGTTCATTCAACAACACAACATAGCGCTACTGCCAGCCACGCTGCCCCTGAAGGTTGTCACAGTGGATGGCAGGGAACTACTGGGGGAGGAGTCCGAGGGGTCCGCATCCGAAGCGTCCAGGAGGGAAGGGACTCAGGGGGGTAGTAGGACCCAGAGGCGAAAGGAGAGACGCAAGAGGTGGAGTAAGGCTAGGGTCTTAAGCTGGTGTACAAGGGGCGGAGATTCAGATGGAGCTTCGCCGATCTAGGGACTAGATGTAGAGACGCACGCTAGGGTTTGGAAATGGAAACTATACTTCAATAAAGACTTTTATACAGTTCTACTGGCTAGCGTTGGTCCTTTGTGAGCTGGGACCTAGAGGCAGTCTCTGACAATAAGTATTCTTATTTTGTTGTTATTATGTTATGCAACCTGTGGTGGGGGTTGTCATTTCATATTCTAAACCACCCAGTGATTTTTTTATTCAAGAGTGGTATATAACTCTAGTAAATAACAATAACAATAAATAACTGAAGAGGTTTCATGAGGTTAGATGCTTCTTTCCTCCTTCCCAACCTGGGTAGCAGTTTGAGCTTGGATTTTATATAATACTTTGCTCCCCTGAGACAAGAGTTTCAGGCTTCTGAATTCCACTTCTTAAGGTTTCTATGGCACCTTTGGCTTAAAAACTCGTCCACTCTGTTTATTTCCCTAACCACAACAACAGTCGTACAAAGTTGTTCTTGAGGGTTGTCTTACATACTCCTTGGCACTTCCTTCTTGCAGAGTAAATAATGGCCCCTCATTAGCTGAATCTGTCTTCCTGAAGGGTTCTGAACCTCTTCTGAACTTCATGATAGCAGCTTGAGGAAATGTCAAATAAAAACAAAGAAATAAATTATATGTCGTAGGGTTGCCAAATGACGACACAAAAAGTTGTTGAGCTTTTTGGGGGAAATTGCCTTGAGCTTTTTGGGGGGCACACACTTCCTACTGATTTAGAAAAATTCCCTCTGGATGTCATCCCGAAGGCCTTTAGGGAGGTGTTCTTATATGCAACGGCCGCAGCTCGGACTTTGGTGGCAAAGGGGTGGAAGGAACAAGAAGCCACGACAATAACGGATTGGCATTACAAGCTACAAGAATTTGCTGAAATGGCGCAGTTCACAAATACCCTGAGAGGCAATTCAAAACAAAAATTATGGAAAAGTGGGATAGATATAAAACATATGTTCAAAAATACAGTAAAGGTTCGCTATCTACCTTATGCTAGCATTTGATTGACGTTGGAGTGAGACCGAGTTGAGAAATGAGACTAAGAGCACATATTGATACAGGAATGTATTAGATAAAATGTAAAGAAATATACAATAATAAGAGTACATTCATTTGTGAAAAAGGAATATACACCGGGAAAGACAGGAAGTCTAGTGTGTTGGTATGTATATGATTTTTGGAAAAAATCTTTGTCCTTTCTTTTTTTGCTTCATTTTCTTTCTAGGTATATAAAATTTGTATATAATTTTTGTATACATGTTGGAAATTATAGTAAGTCCTGTAATGTAATATGACAATGTTTACTGATGTGATATAAGAATGTTAACAAATGAATAAAATGCAATTTTTTAAAAAAAGGGGGTGGGAAAAGAAAATTCCCCCCTGGGTGGTAATTTCATCCTTGGAATCCCAGAAATGTCTGGGGAAAACCGGTCCTATGGCAACCCTATCTACCTCACCCCGACGAACGACAACGGTGGGGTACAGCCACTTCATAATGTTGCTCACAGAGGGAATTTCCGCATCTTCATCCTCGCGGAGCAGAATTCGTCGATGTGCAGACAGGACTCGCAGCCCCAGAAGGGGCCGTTCAGCCTGCTCTCTGGCACAGGCAAAATCACAGACCCTCTTGGATCTGAAGGCCCGATGAACAAACGGGAGAGACAAACGGAGGCTACTCAAAGTATTTTTATTGGAGAGTGGGCGATACAATCTGCTCTGCCCCCCACCCAAAAGCACGTGGCTGGCGATTCCTAACACCTAGCACCCGACTTTGTCCCATAGACCTCCAGCTCACACAGGGTCAGGGCAGCTTTGCGTCCAGGGAGGTTCACGCTTACGTAGCGGCCCTTGAGCTCTTGGCAGAAGATGGTACTGATGGAACCATGTGTGGGGTCTGTAATGTTTCCACAGCTGCAGAGAGAAAAGGGAAGTCAGTCTTGGGGTGGAAGCCATTCAAAATACCGTATTTTTTGCTCTATAAGACTCACTTTTTCCCTCCTAAAAAAGTAAGGGGAAATGTGTGTGCGTCTTATGGAGCGAATGCAGGCTGCGCAGCTATCCCAGAAGCCAGAACAGCAAGAGGGATTGCTGCTTTCACTGCGCAGCGATCCCTCTTGCTGTTCTGGCTTCTGAGACTCAGAATATTTTTTTTCTTGTTTTCCTCCTCCAAAAACTAGGTGCGTCTTGTGGTCTGGTGCGTCTTATAGAGCGAAAAATACGGTAACTCTGTCTACACAGGTACAGCCATACCTTTGGTTACAGACACTTCAGGTTGCGTTTTTTTGGGTTGTGGACCGCCAAAAGCTGGAAGTACTGGAACGGGTTACTTCCGGGTTTTGGCGGTCGTGCATGTGCAGAAGTGCTAAATTGCGCTTTGCTCATGCACAGAAGCGCCAAATCACAACCCGCACATGTGCAGACACGGATTTTGAACGCTGTGGGTTGCGAATGTGCATCCCACATGGATCACGTTCGCAACCCGAGTGCACACTGTATGTGCAAACGCTCCGAGGAACCCAATAACAGAGGTGTTGGGGACTCATACTCTCTAGACTGCACCAGGCAGGTAGGGACAGAACTCATGGAGAGTATCCTCCACGAACTGGTCCAATCCTCATTTGAAACCATCCATGTTGGTGGAACTCACTATTTCTTGTGGGGGGACGGGACTTCCATACCTCAATTTGCAGTGCATATGTCAGATAAAAGCTTCTGTCTGCTGCCTTTGAAGAGCAGACAGAGAACTAGCACAGATCTTAGTGCTGTGAGGCCACAGCTCTCAGAATGGAGACATGTCATGCTCATACCAAAGAGCAGGTAGGGACATCTCTCTGATCTTAAGTGTTAAGCACCTGCCTTTTAAAGTCAGCCAGCAAAACAGCCTCCCTTGGCACCAGTAATAGCACAAAGCACCGGATCACTGAGACAGGATGTGAGCTTGTCTCTGATCTTAGTACTGGGACACTTAGACTGGAGATGAGTGAAGGAACTTCTATTATTTTAAGCCACAGGCCACCACAATTGAAATATAGCACTACTGGAGACTTTTTATATCATCTGACATGACGTGATTGATATATGGATGTGGTTGTCCCAAAATGATCTGTGGGAGTAGACATCTGCTCCTCTCTGATGTTAGTGCTGTGAGGCTTCCATGCTAAGATCAGAGATCAAGTCTCTGCTTGCTGCCTCTTAAAGGCTGGGTGAAGTCTTATCTCCAATCTTAGCGCTGTGGTCCCACAGCGCTAAGATTGGGCATAAGAGAAAAAGCTACTTGTTTCTTGAAATTTGACTGTCAAAGAGCAGGCAGAGGCTAGTCTCCAATCTTAGTGCTAAAAACCACATTGCTCAGACTGGATATAAGCCTATCTCTGATCTTGGTGCTGTTGTGCTTAGTGCTTCTCTTAATTATCCCTGATCTTAGCACATAGTGCCTAAAATTTGATGCTTCATATGACCCATGCATGGTTTACCCCAAATGTTAAGGGAAGCGCTGCTTGATCACAAGCCCAGAGACCAAACTACTGTATGTTAAGGTAGCTAAACTGCGGTCCTCTTGATATTGTTGGACATCAGTCCCATCAGCCAACATGATCAATAGTCAGGGATGATGGGAGTTGTAGTTCAACAACATCTACAGGGCCAAGAGGAAAGTGGGAAGCCCACCATTGGGGGAGACCAGAGAGGAGGAGGCTGCAGGACTCAAAGTGGGAAGTCAACAGATTATGAGAGAAGAGACATCATCTCGCAACAAACTAAAAATGTGGTGTAGGAGGAAGGATGGAGAACAGTCAAAGAGAAAGTCATGGCTTCATGCTTGATAAAGAAGGCAGAAGTGTCAGGGAAGAGGGAGAGCGAAAGAAGAGGGAGGAGAGGAAAGATGAGAAGTTCAGTCTTGGACTTATTGAACTTGAGACACCAGTGAAGCATCTGAGTGGAGAAATCAGAGAGGCCTTTCCACCCAGGAGCAGGAATTAGCCCTTGCCATTCCACACAGAAGCAGGTCTTGAAATATGGGCAGGATCCACTCTCCCCTGCTCCCCCCACCCTGATTGGGAATAGAACAAAGGAGCTACAAGTGAACTAATCTGCAGGTGGTGATCTTGAGATTGTCTCCTGGGATGCCTTTGCTGAAGGATGAGTGGGGAGGGGAGGGGCAACGGGAACTTACAGGGGGTTCGACTTGCCATGGTCAGCAATGGAATTTCCCACATGGATCTCAGCTCCCTGGAGGCTCTCGCACCAGCAGTGCAGACAGCCTTTTAGCAGCACGGCGGTGATGGCATACTGCTCCCCCAAGTCTACATGCCACCATGGCTCTTTCTCAAACTTGGTGAGGGTGCAGGAGGCGTGAGCAAAGTCCCCGTCACAATTCCCGTCTACGGCTTTGCTTGCTGATGGAACAAGTGGATGTGAGATGATGGAGGACTGGCAGGCTGGCCGGCCACTGGCCAAGTTGCGGACTAGAGTCACAGCATGGTGGAAAGACGATGGGAAGAGAAATATCAAGTTAAGAAGAGACCTGCAGCCGCTGGATCTGGCCAGAGGGGCCCATATTCACCCAGTGGCTACCCAGATGCTTCTATGTTTCTTTCATATTATCAGTAGGTTAACAGCAGCAGCAATAAATTGAGAATGAATCTCATTCTGGTGTGTTTTTTTTTACAAAATTGCATTTGACTGTAATAAAACCTCCAAGTGGTTTGCACAAACACAACACCCACTTAACTAATCAATAATCAATTTCACATTCCCTCCCTCCTGTTCTTCTCATCTTGATGCACGACAGACTCAAGCTGCTCCCTGACTTCAGTCACACTCCAGAAAATTGCGGGGATGTTGGCTGCCCACTGTGGTTATTACACTTGTGTCAAAGGGCACGGGGGGGGGGGTATTGTGACTCTGCTGGGCCCCTCATCCACTCTTTCCCTTGGCCCAGGGACAATAATCACTTTTTGGCGAGCAGTTCCCAGGTCCAGAAGTTGGGGACTTTACCAGCTCTGAATGGGGTTGTGAACTCTCTGAAGAATGAGATGTGGAGTTCTTTTGGAGCTCCTAGATCCATCTTTTTCACTGGAGCCTCAGATGACCTCTGTGGTGAGAGGAGAATCAGTGATATGGTCTCCCTCAAGAGGTTGTGGACTCTCCTTCCTTGGAGGTTTTTAAGCAGAGGTTGGATGGCCATTTGCCATGGATGCTTTAGCTGAGATTCCTGCCCTTCCAACTCTACAGTTATATGATTCTAAGCACTCATTATCCCCTTAGGTTGATACGCCAACTGTGCCCTTTCTTGGACAGGGACAGCTTGGCCACTGTGATTCATGCACACCCCATGTGGGGCTTCCCTTGTAATTGGTCCAGAAACTGCATGTGTCCAGGGTTTGGTTCACCCTTCAGGCTTTGCAATGGATCATGGGAAAATGCAACACCCCTATCCACTGAATAAGATGGCACCCTTGTTTTCACTGTCACAAAACTTTTTGGCCACTGGTTTGGGGAGGAATAAGAGTGCACTTGGAAAAACCAGAAAAAGAAGGAACATTTTATCATATGTGGTGGGAATGTAAAAAAGTAAAGAACTTCTGGGAAATGATATTTAATGAGATGAAAAAGATGTTGAAATATACATTTTTTTAAAAAAAAACACAGAAGTATTTTTACTTGGTATTATAGGTCAGGACATTAATAGGCAAGATGTTAAATTGTTTCTATATGCTACAACTGCAGCAAGGGTATTGTTAGCCCAGAAATGGAAACAAGAAGAAATTCTGATGAAAGAAGAATGGCAGACGAAATTAATGGACTATGCAGAAATGGACAAAATGACGGGAAGGATTCAAAACCTGCGGGACCAGAGATTTACAGAAGATTGGAAGAAGTATATGAATTATTTGAAGAGCAATTGTAACCAACAAATTACGCTAATAGGACTACAAGAATTTTTGTAAGGAGGAATATACGAAGTGTTACAAAGTAAGAAAAGATAGAGATATTGGTTATGAGTTCGAAATGTAATAGGGAAGATAATACTAAGAGATTAGATTGGAAAATTTTCAGACAGGATTGATGGAAGTCAATTGAATAAAATGTAAAAGTATGTTTAATTACTGTTGAAAATGATATGTTAAAAAACCAATAAAAAATTTATATACAAAAAAAAGGGGGGGAGAGTGCACTTGGAAAAACCACTTGGCTTTGCTCACAGACTGGCCACCCTTTCCCCCCTCCCTTCCCCCAGGTCTTACCAATGCCTTGCAGGCCAGGCTTGCAGCTCTGGGCCTCCCCATGCCCTGCCAGGAACATCAGAGCCAGCAGCCAAGTCCAGTTGAGCAGCATCCTGCAAGGGAGGGAGATGGCCGTAAGTGGGAGACCAGGCTGGACAAGGGGGGGGAATCATGTTCAGATGGAGGAAAGTCCATCTGCTGGGCTGCAGGAATGGACGGAATTTGCAGAACATGGCAGCCAAAATAAGGATCAGGGACGAAAAACAGATAAGGAGTGAGTGGGGAAATACGATAGTAAAATCAATCTACAAGTAGGGGTAATTCTATAATCCACAATGATGGATTAGAAGGGGATAAATTAACAGATGTGCAGCAAAATTAGGTATATTATGAATTCCATGGAATGCTGTGCTGGGAAGTCTGTACAGAAACAATGTATGATGGGAAAACAGAAAAATGGGAAATGAATGAATTATTATTATTAGTAATAATAATAAACCCAGGTTGATGAAAGGCCATGCAGCCGTGAGAATGCCCTTCTTTAAACTGATGGCGATCCCTAATGAACTTTTAATAGACTTTTGAAAATTAAAAATATAGTTTCAGATATGCCAATTCCAGATCTGGGGGGATTTTCTAGGCTTCAGAGATCACATTGCATGGTTTTTCTCAGCTTACCTTGGCTCTCTTTCTTGGGCTCAGCAGCAGTGTCTGCTGCCTTTCTTGGTGGGTCGCAACCACAGATTCTCCTCCCAAACCTGGGACCTTCCTGCTTCCAGAGGAGTCCTGCACCTCCAGGTTTTATCCTCTCGCCTGGCTTAGAAGAACCCAGCCAATTGGGAAGATGTTGACACCAGGATAAAGAGAATCAAGACCAGCTCTTGACATTTCTCACCTGAGTGGACTTCTGTGGTTTCTGACTGTCGCCCAAGAGGAAATAAAGGCACCTCCTTGGCCTATAAGAAGATATCCTCATTCCATTGATCCCATTTAGAGAACAGACGGTGCCAAACTGAGCACTGATACTGGCAGTTCCTAACCACATCAGCAGTGGTTCCTAACCTTTAGGAGGAAGAATGAGCTGTTTTGAATTCATACCACCCTGGGAGAGATATAAGATATATGTTCAAAAATACTGCAAAGGTTCGCTATGTATGCTAGCATTCGATTGACGTTGGAGAGAAATTGAGTTGAGAAATAAGATTAAGGGTACATACTGATATGGGAATGTATTAGATAAAATGTAAAGAAATATACAATAATGAGAGTACATTCATTTGTAAAAAAGGAAAATACAAGGGGATTGACAGGAAGCCCGTAGTGTTGGTACATGTATGCTTTTGGAATAGCTTTTTGTCTTTGTATATAAACTTTGTACACATGTTGGAAATTAATGTTCTTGTGTTACACGTTGTCATATCACATTACAGGGCTTATTATAATATGACAATGTGTGCATATGTAACATAAGAACTTTAATAAATAAACAAAATGGGGGGGTGGGCAAAGCTTATACCCAGAACAAACTTAGTTGGTCTCTAAGGTGCTACTGGACAATTTTTTATTTATTTCGACTGTGTCAGACCAACACGGCTACCTACCTGTGGGAATTTAGAAACAGTTTTTGTGATGTCATAAGCAATTGCCACCCAGAGCCGGCTTCATAGTTATATATACATCTGCTTGTGTGTGTGTTTAATTGCATTGAGTTTCAGTTAATAAAAGCAGATTTTACAGCAGACAAATATAAACAAGCTCTTCTCTTCTGTTTCTTTTCTGGCATCCGTGCAAACTCTCATCCACTTAAATTATTTCTTCATGGAGAGATGTCAGATTCAAGTTGAAAATGCAAATGGCAACACTTACCTGGCTCCTCTGGGAAAGATGTGGGAGCTCTGCACCTCCCCCCCCCCCAGTTAGCGCCCTGTGTGGCAGAACCACTTGCGATGCTCTAAGACCTCTGGACAGATATGGTTCCCAGGTTTGATGTATCACTTACTGTGCTTTTTAAGCAGCAATGCAAAACATACAGTTTGTGCTCCAAAACAGTGCAAAACAAATGCAGAAATTGGGCACTGCTTGGAGCCAGTCGCGCAATGTGGGATTTTGAGTGCAGTTAACTACAGTGGCATGAACTGGGGATCCAGTTTTTAGTACCAATTCCTCATTTTGGGAGTGGGGTTTGTGGTGCGGAAGGGTTTGAAATTATTGCAAAAGTTTGGCACCAGTTTGCAGTGAACCAGACAATATTGGGTTTGGGGGCAGATACCTATGGCTTCCCGTTGGATTATCAATTGCTCAGTTTGTGGGAGGTGCAAAATACAGGTCTGGGGTACAAAATGACACAAAACGAGCACAAAACTTTGGCGTCAGTTTAGAGGGGATCCAAAATTTTAGGGTTACATATTAATGAAGCTTATACAGACAGCTGATCTCTAATGTAAGACTTCTGACTTTGTGCAATAGATCTCCACCTCACCCAAGGTCAAGAACTCTGCCTGTCGAGAGATGTGGAGTCTCTCAGAGCAGCCCTAGAGCCCTTTACAGTATAAGGTAGTGAGGGATCCAAGGTGATGCTGATGCAACTGCCAAGAGAACATTAAGGTGAGCCATGGAGTGGTAGAAGTTCAAAACAACTCATTCTCCTTCCACAAGGCTGACCACAAAGTGTTCATTTTGGAGCTTGGCTGATGTGGTTGGGACCTGCCAGTATCAGCGCTCAGTTTGGCACCCATCTGACCTCTAAATGGGATAAATGGAATGAGGATGTCTTCTTCTAAAATCATCTCCTGCCAAGGAGGTGCCGTTATTTCCTCTTGGGAGAGAGTCAGAAACCACACAAGCCCACTCAGACCCTGCTCAGATGAAGGATGTCAAAACTTGATCTTGATCCCTAGATCCTGGTGTCACCATCTTTCTGATTGGCCAAGTTGAGCCACGTCAGGCAAGCTCTGTCCATTGGGAAGGGGATAAAACCTGGAGGTGCGGGACTCCTCTGGAAGCAGGGAAGTCTCAGTTCCAGATTGGGGAGAAGAACCTGTGTCTCCTGTCCCACCAAGAGCAACAGACGCTTCTGCAGATCCCGAGAAAGAGGGGCAAGGTAAGTCGAGAAAACCCACTGGATGTGATCTTTGAGGTCTAGAACTTCCTACCCTACCCTCTCTGTAAAAAAGAAGGGCCTGATCCTTATTGGGTAGATCTAAAGATGTATTTTTATTTTTTTAAGTCTGTTAAAAGTCTGTTAGGGATCTCCAGCACTTTGGAGAATATTATGACTAACATGGCCCTTGATTCTGAATGCCCCTTCATCACTCTTGGCTGTCACCAAGACCCGGTGACGGTGCTAAGGGGGAGCCAAACACTGCCCCCTCCCCAATGGCTCCAGTACGGGCTCCCTGTTCACTGACGTCTGTCCTTTTCCCTTGCAGGATGCTTCCCATCTGGATTTGGCTGCTGGTCCTGGCACTTCTGGCAGAATGTGCAGAGGCCCAGAGCTGCAAGCCTGACCTGCGAGGTGCTGGTAAGACCTGGGGAAAGGGAAGGGAAAGGGAGACTGGTTTGTGGACAAAGCCAAATGGTGCCCCCATCCTCATAAAGGTAAAGGGACCCCTGACCATTAGGTCCAGTCGTGGCCGACTCTGGGGTTGTGGCGCTCATCTCGCTTTATTGGCTGAGGGAGCCGGCGTACAGCTTCCGGGTCATGTGGCCAGCAGGACTAAGCCTGTTCTGGCGAACCAGAGCAGCGCACGGAAACGCCGTTTACCTTCCTGCTGGAGCGGTATCTATTTATCTACTTGCACTTTGACGTGCTTTCGAACTGCTAGGGTGGCAGGAGCAGGGACCGAGAAATGGGAGCTCACCCCGTCACGGGGATTCAAACTGCCGACCTTCTGATTGGCAAGTCCTAGGCTCTGTGGTTTAACCCACAGCGCCACCCGCATCCATAGGGCACTCTTATTTCTGCCCAAATCAATGGCCTCTAAGCTGCTTTGTGACAATGAAATCCTGGGCATCATCTTACCCAGTGGGTGGTGATTTGGCGTCATTTCCCCATGATCCATAGCAAAGCCTGAAGGGGGACCAAAGTTTTGACATGACAAGCCATGATGAGAGAACAATTCCACCCCCTGCTAATTCCACATCGTGACTTCAGATGTCTTCTAAAAGCCAGATAGTTGTTTATTGCCTTGACATCTGCCAGGAGGGCGTTCCACAGGGCAGGCGCCACCACCGAGAAGGTCCTCTGCCTGGTTCCCTGTAGCTTTGCTTCTCACAGTGAGAGACCTGCCAGAAGGCCCTCTGAGCTGGACCTCAGTATCCGGGCTGAACGATGGGGGTGGAGACCCTCCTTCAGGTATACTGGACTGAGGCCCTTTAGGGCTTTCAATGTCAGCACCAACACTTTGAATGTTGCTTGGAAATGTAGGTCTTTCAGGACCAGTATTATATGGTCTTGGTGGCCATTCCCAGTCACTAGTCTAGCTGCCACCTTCTGGATTAGTTGTAGTTTCTGGGTCACCTTCAAAGGTAGCCCCACGTAGAGCACATGGCAGTAGTCCAAGCAAGAGAAAACCAGAGCATGCACCACTCTGGCGAGACAGTCTGCAGGCAGGGAGGGTCTCATCCTGTGTACCAGATGGAGCTGGTAGAAGAGGTGAGGTTCTTGCAGACTGGAGGCGAGCAACTGTTGTCCCCATCTTCGAAAAGTGGAAAAGGAAGACCTAGGTAACTACTGACCAGTGAGCTTGACATCAATACCAGGAAAGGTCCTAGAACAGATAATTCCACAGTCCGTCTGTGAACACTTAGAAAAGGATACTGTGATTACTAAGACCCAGCATGGGTTTTGCAAAAACAAGTTGTGCCAGACAACAACTTTACAACTCTACGGTTCCGTAAATCTCATTTCTTTTTTTGCTGCAGTTACAAGCTCAGTAAACCCACGGAATGCTGTTCCTCTCGTCATGTTCTTCTTTCTCTTCCCCATCTTCTTTCCACCATGCTGTTTCTCCAGCTCGCAACCTGGCCAGAGGCCGCCCAGCCTGTCAGTCCTCCATCTACTCACACCCAATTATTCCGTCAGCAAGCAAAGCCATAGACGGGAGTTGTGACGGGAACTTCTTCCATGGCTCCTGCACCCACACCAGCACTGAAAAGGAACCATGGTGGCATGTGGACCTGGGGGAGCAGTTTGCCGTCTCCACTGTGGTGGTGAAGAACCGCGAGGACTGCTGCAGCGAGAGACTCCTGGGAGCCGAGATCCGCGTGGGAGACTCCGTGGCTGACCATGGAAAGTCCAACCCCCTGTAAGTACCAGTTGCCTCTTCGCTCCCCACCTGCTCTGCAGCAACTGCATCCCTCAAGATCACTTGTAGTTCCTTCCTCCCCCCATTCATAACTGAGGAGAAGGGAGAGTAGCAGAAAAGTGGATCCTGCACGTCTTTGAAGAATCCCCCGGAAAAATAATCTCTCAAAGGACCTATTGATGGCATTTTACCATTGTACTGTGGAGAGTGTATTAACTTATGGTCTCTCTGTGTGGTTTGGGAGCTGCACGGCCAGGGAAAAAACAAAGCTGTCCAGGGTTGTAAAGACTGCAGAGAGAAGAATTGGGTGCACTCTTCCCACCTTGGATCAAATCTATGTTTCCAGGTGCCATAAGAAAGCTGCAGAGATAGCGCAGGATAGTGCGCACCCCGGAAATGATCTCTTTCAGCTTCTGCCTTCTGGAAGAAGGTCCAGGGTTATAAAGACTAGGACTAGCTGCCTGAGAAACAGTTTCTATCCAAATGCAACTTTGGTTTTAAACGCAGTATAAGGTAGTCTCTGTGGGAGCATATTGTATTTATAAATGGGGTATCAGAGTTTTTAAGGGGTTAACCAGGCTGGGATAGCTGGGATAGCAGGCTTGTTGGTTTTTGAATGTCTGGTGTAGATTTTTTCAATTTCGTTGTTCTGTATGGAACAATGACAATAAAGATTATCGTATCGTGATCCCTCCCACGGTGTCAGCCAAGAAGCAGATAAACAAGAAGAGTTCTTACCAAGTGGTTTATTCAATATTCACAGAGAGAGAAGGAGGAATGCAGTTTCTCTTAGAGAATGGCATTGCTCTGAGTAAAGTCGCACCCCTTCAGTCCCTCCTATTCTACGTCTTCCCTGCTCCAGCTGATCTCTGCTTTCTGCCTCTGAGATTTCTGTTCTACTACTCTCAATGCACGCCTGGTCCTGGGAGAAAGGGGAGGGGTCAGGAATGCTTTCCAAAGACACTGAGTCTGTCAGCTGTCTCTCCCCTGGTGATTCTTCTTCCTGATGCTCTCCCAATATTTCCCAGCTTCTCCCCTCTGCAGCCTCGGAACTATGACCTTCTGCAAACCACTGCTCTACATCTATACCATTCCTCCTCAGTCCAGTCCCTGACAGTTTGTTGCCGAATCATGTTTCTTCTCTCCTATATTAAAACTTTTCCACATTCTGGTCACCTCTTCTCTGGTCTCCTGCTTATTCTCCCAACTCCACTGGTGAGCTGCCCACTTTCCAGCACCAAGATGGCCAATAAGCTTCTGGCTGCTTTGGAAAGGCAGCCGACAGAAGCTCACTTCTGAGCTTCAAGCTGTAAGTCTGTTCCCATAAGAAATTGTGATCCCCACCATTTTGGATGGCTGTGCTGGGGGTAACCCATGAAACGCGGTCCAGGACTGGTCCAGAACCCAAAGGTTCTGCTGGGAGTCAGTCCAACAGGGCCAGGGCAGGAAACAATGCAGGAAACCAGGCAAAGACAGGTATAGGATCTCAGGCGGGATCTGGCATACCGCAACCTGGGGCAGGGTCCAACAGCCTTTTATCTTTGTCGGAGTAACGGCCGGTCCTGATCCCCCGGTGACTCACCTCCCTGTCTCGCCCAAAGGCGAGCACTCCTCCTGCAAGTACTCAGGTCTCTCCTTCTCTCAGACCTCAGTCTCTACAGTTCTGGAGACGTCGGTGGGTTACTAGACCCAGGGGCCGCCTCAGCCTCCCCTGACCCAACCGGTAGTGGAGCAGCTGTAAGTGCTGGCCCAGCTGGAGGCAACGAGGTCATCCCCGCATCTGGAGCCAGGGCAGGCTCAGGCCCCTGACTCGGGCCCAGCTTGTGCTTCTTGCAGGGGGACCTGTACAGACTGGGGCTCTTCAGGATCAGGCCCCAGACTTGATTCAGATGCTGCCTGAGGCAAAGGATCCGGTGTGGACTGAGTTTCCTCTGGTTCTGAGTCCGAGCCCATGTCCCAGGCCATCACAATGGCTTCAAAAGAGGATTAGACAAATTCTTGGACAATAAGGCTATGCGTGGCTCCAGCCATGATGGGTGTGTTCTCCCTCCACTGTCAGAGGTGTATACTAGTTTCTGGGACTCCCACATGGAGAGCCCTGCTGCTCTGAAGTCCCACTTGTGGACTTCCATTGGGGCACCTGGTTGGCCACCGTGAATGCAAGATGCTGGTCTAGGTGGCTTCAGGGCTCTTCCAGTGCAGCTATGGATGGTTTTGTGAGCCCAGTGCTGTGCAAGGCGTCGGGAAAAAGATGTGGCTGACCTCCCTTTTCTCTTTGCAGCTGTGGGAACATCACCGACACCAGACGTGGCTCCTTCAGTAGCCTCAACTGCCACTGGCTCAAGGGCCGCTATGTCAGCGTGAACCTCCCAGGAGATGCATCCACTCTGACGCTGTGTGAGGTGGAGGTCTATGGGACAAAGCTGGGTGACCAGTGTTAGGGATCACTAGGGGGGACGACAGATTTAGTTGAACCCATGTTGACTCTCCAATAAATATCCATTGAACAGCCTTCTTTGGTCTCTCCAATTTGTTCATCAGGCCCTCAAAAGAGGGTGCATGGTTTTGCCCGTGCTAGAGAACAGAACCAGAAAGCGGGCTGACCATGTGTGGGAACTGCAAGTCCTGTTTGCTAAGAATCTATCACAAAGGGAACTTGTCACGCAACTAGAGATGTTGGTGAGTTCTGCTCTAAGAGGAAGCAGATACAGAAATTCCCTCAGTTCTCAGGGTTCCTCAGCGTTCAGGGCCAGAACTCCATGAAGCGATTCCTGATGATAGTGCCGGGAGTGGAGGGGTTAACACCAGAAATTAGATATAATTAATGATTTGGTTTTATCTGACAATTCCTAAAGCTGTTATCATGAAGCTCAATAGAGGTTTACAACACGTCAGGAAGATGGGCCATTATTTAGGAAGTGCCAAGGTATTTTTAAGACAACCCTCAAGAACAACTTTGTACTGCTGTCATTGTGGTCAGGAAAACAAATGGAGTGGGTGGGTTTTTACATCAAAGATGTCTTAAATTCAAAACACCATGAAGAAGTGGGTTCTAGAAGCTTGAAACGCTTTTCTCCAGGGAACTAAACGTTATAGAAAACCCAAGCTCAGAGCTTCAAACTGCTACCCAGGTTGGGACCAAGTCATGAGCCCCTTTTGAGCCCTTCATGCATTGCAACTGCCCACAGGGCGTTAGGTGGTTGGATGGAGGGGTTCTTGAGGGGAAGCTCGTACTGGAGCCATGGGGTGGGGGTGGGGTCTGGCTCCCCCATAGCAGCCTCAGAGGGCTTTGGAGACAGCCAGGAGGGCTGAGGAGGCATTCAGATCCATCAAGGTTGGCCAGGAGAGGAGTCATCCTCCAGAATGCTGGGAACCCCTAAACAGTTCTTCAACAAATCTTTTTTTAAAAGAGGCAGTATTCAATATGCCCATTCAGGGTGTGGGGGGCATGATCCAGGCTTCAGGCATCACATCAGCTCACCTTGGGATCAGCAGAATGACCCAACCTCTTAGTGAAACTGACACGGAGACCTCCCTGCTTCCAGCGAAGTCCTGTCCCATCTGGTTTTATCCCCTTTCAGCTCTCGTCTGGCTCTGAATAACCCAACCAATCAGAAAGACGTTGACACTGGGATTTTGGCTCTCAAAACCAGGTGCTGACATCCTTCTTCAGAGTGGCCTTAGGTGGTTTCTGGCTCTCTGCCAAGAGGGGAAAGACACACCTCCTTTTCAGCAGGCGATCTGCTTTGAATATAATAATATGTCCTCACTGCATGATACGGAAGGAGGAAGGGGGGGTACCCATCTTCCCCTCCATTGCTTTCTGAAGGGGCCCGAGGCGATGACCTCGATAGTGCCCAACTCTGCCTAGAACCCTCAGCCCCCACACTGTTGCACAGGCACCACACTATACCCCTGCCTTGTTGATAAAAGGCTCTCTTTCCTACCTTTATACGGGCGGAATAAGCCCTATCTTTCCTATGCCTCCCTCTCGCCCTATTTCTAACGTGAGTAGACCGTATCATATTGTAACCCCATTCACTATAACGAGCCGCGCTTTAGCCAATCACAGCCATGCATTCGCCCTGCAGAAGCCAGCTCAGGGAGCTACTGCACGCCTCATTTAACCTCCTGACAAGCTGTTGACGGCCCCCCGCTGCGAGAACAATGGAATCGAAACCCCGGACCTCGTAAAACTGTCAAAATCTTGCTACAATGTATCCATTCTGTTACAATGTATCCATTCTGTTTCCGCTTTTGATCAACAATACGGAATGGGCTGGAAAGCATCGGAACCTTGGGAAATTGATATAAAATCAACCGTAACTCTGATTTCTTCGCTCTTGGTACCGTTCAACTCAGTTCCTTTTGGACTCCATGATGCTACCCCTACTTCCATAATCCCCGAGATGGCAGGTCATGTACACAGGAACTTCTTAATCCTGTCAGATCGTCCCGCCTAACCCTTCCTCCGGGCAATACCAGGTGGCAGACGATGCATATCTCTGGACCATTGTCTTGCCACCACCGGTACTCAGGAAATGCATATCTCTCACTCTGCATATCCCCCCTCCCTTATCTCAAATGTTAATTAGTGCAACCCCACCTTTCTTTAATATATTCATGACGTGTGTAATGTAATCATGATGCAGCCCATGAAACCCAACCTTCTCATAATGTATTCATGACGTTTCTTGCACTGTATTCTGGGACTTGGAGGGAACTTTTAAAAGTCTATGTCGCCCCATTCTCGGGGTTCAATCTCGTCTTGAACCTGTTGCGCAATAAACTAGGATCTTCGTATTTTGCTCCTGTGTCCGGCTGAGTTCCCTTTTCCTCCGCAAGGACCCGCGGACTCTGTCCGACGAGCTGGGTGGCAGGGCAAATACGCACCCTGATTTTCCGTAACACTGCATTTATTTCATAAAGAGGACAGATGGATGATAACGTGAGTATTGACTCTAGCAGGTCCCAATCTCACACACCAAGCTCCAGAATGAACACTTTGCTTTCAGCCTTGTGGAGAGAGGGGAGGCACAAGGGGAGTGCTGGAAGGGTCTACACAAACTCATGGAAATGTCTTTGCTTCCCTTACCTGAAATCAAGTCAGAAGTGAGACAGAGGGCATTTCTCTCTCTTCTGAACACAACAGCCAGTCTGGGTAGGCCAGTCTTGCCTTGAGGATCCTTGTGTCTACAGGCAGGAGTTATTTCCATGAGTCCAAGGCAAATACTTAGGAGGGGATAAAGAGAAGGCACCTAGCTTACCTGTCTGTCCCTGGAGACCATAGAGCAGGCATCCCGAAACTTGGCCCTCCAGCTGTTTTGGGACTACAACTCCCATCATCCCTAGCTAACAGGGGCAGTGGTCAGGGATGATGGGAATTGTAGTCCCAAAACAGCTGGAGGGCCAAGTTTGGGGATGCCTGCCATAGAGGCTTTCTTCTCACAGAATCATAGAATTGTAGAGTTGGAAGGGACCCTAAGAGTCATCTAGTCCGACCCCCTGCAATGCAAGATTCTCAGCTAGATCATACATGACAGATCACCATCTGTCTCAGGAACCTCTAAGGAAGGACAGCCCATCACATCATGAGGGAGTCTGTTCCACTGATGAACAGCTGTTACTGTCAGAAAGTTCTTCCTGACATTTAGTTGGAATCTTTTCTTGTCACTTGAAGAAAGATCAATGAAACCTTGGAAGGAAGTGATCATGTCCTCTTGGTTTTCATTATACAAGAGAAAGCTGAGTGTAGTCAGACATGCACTCTGGACTTAAAGAAGGCTCCAGGAATCACTGGGTGAGATCCCATGGTCAGAAATCCAGAAGTCCAAGATGGATGGGAGCTTCTTCAAGGAGAAATGTTGAAGGCACAATGCAGACAATTCCAACAAGAAAGGAATGGGAGGCATCTAAAGAAACCAGTTTGGCTGCATGAAGAGCTTACAGATGACCTGAGAGTTCAGAAGGGCATGTATAAGAAACGGAAGAAAGGATAAATCACAATAGAGGAGTATACACAAGTTACCAACAGTTGGAGGGTGAAGGTCAGGCTGGCTCAGAATGAGCTCAGGCTTGCAAACCGGGGTTCCAACTTGAATAAAATATTACACACCAGGTAATCCATCACATAACATGATACATGCACACCATATGAATGGCAATTTCCATCAACTGGGGTGGGGGCTGGCCCCCTCACATAATTTATTGGGGGCCTGGAGGGATCTCAGCCCCTAGGAGTTGGCTCCTATGCTTGCAAGAGAGGTTAAAAATAATCTTTAAAAAGGTTCTTTGGTTATGTTTGCAGCAAGAAGAAGAACAAGCAAGTAGTAGGTCCTCTGAATATGAAACACAGAGAAATGCTATTGGGTGACAGAGAGAAGGCGGAATTACTCAACACCTGCTCTGCCTCTGTCTTCACCCAAAAGGAAAGGGATGCCCAACCTGGTGATAACAGAATAGACAATGCAAGGAGGGAGCTGCAGCCCAGATAGGAAAAGAGGTAGTAAGGGAACACCTGGATACTTTAAATCAAGGGTAGGCAAACTAAGGCCCGGGGGCCGGATCCAGCCCAATTGCCTTCTCAATCCAGCCCACAGACGGTCAGGGAATCGGTGTGTTTTTACATGAGTAGAATGTGTCCTTTTATTGAAAATGCATCTCTGGGTTATTTGTGGGGCCTGCTTTATGTTTTTACATGAGTAGAATGTATGCTTTTATCCATTGTTTTGCCCGAACACTGAGGTCCAGCGCCGAGGGCTGTTTGGTAGTTCCCTTGTTGCGAGAAGCCAAGTTACAGGGAACCAGGCAGAGGGCCTTCTCGGTGGTGGCACCAGCCCTGTGGAACGCCCTCCCACCAGATGTCAAAGAGAAGAACAACTACCAGACTTTTAGAAGACATCTGAAGACATCTGAAGGCAAGCCTGTTTAGGGAAGCTTTTAATGTATAATAGGTTATTGTATTTTAGTGTTCTGTTGGAAGCCGCCCAGAGTGGCTGGGGAAACCCAGCCAGAGGGGTGGGGTATAAATAAATTATTATTATTAATATTTATTATTATTATTAATATTTATTATTATTATTATTATTAAAATGCATCTCTGGGTTATTTGTGGGGCATAGGAATTTGTTCATCCCCCCCCCAATATAGTCCGGCCCCCCAGAAGGTCTGAGGGACAGTGGACCGGCCTCCTGCTGAAAAAGTTTGCTGGCCCCTGCTTTAAATGAATTCAGATCTCCAGGGCATCCAAGGGTACTAAAGGAGCTTACGGATGTAATTTCACAGCCTTTGCCTATTATCTTTGAGAATTCTTGCAGAAGAGGTGAGGTCCCTGCAGACTGGAGGTGGGCAAAGGTTGTCCTCATCTTCAGAAAGGGGGAAGAGGAAGACCCAGGTAACTACCGACTGGTGACCTTGACCTTGATACCAGGAAAGGTCCTAGAATGGATCATCACACAGTCGGTCTGTGAGCACTTAGAAGAGTCCTGGATCTCCTCTAGAGCAGCCCTGCTGGTTTTATCTCCCTCAGCTCTTGCCTGGCTCAGAAAAACCTAAGCAGGTCAGAAAGATGCTGAGACCAAGATTGAGGACATCAAGTTTTCTCCTTCCTGTATTCAGTTTCTTTCTTGTTCCCAGGTGCCAACACCTGTGGGAGTCCAGTTACACAACCCACAACTCTGGTTATGGGTTGTGTGTACTCCAGCCTATCTGCAACTGCATGCCACAGGTGGAAATAAAAAAAGAATCCACTGCCATGTGCCAAATGATTTGAAAATAAGAAATTTATCATGCAAAGAAACGCGGAAAAGGGTATTTGTTCTGGCCTGGTACCAACCATGCCCATAAGCTCCAAGGCAAATAGTGTGCTGGGGCCTTGTGGAAAGAGGGTGGATGTGCTTTTGTGTTGGAATCACCACCCTGAAAGCTTGACCCTGAGGCCGTTTCACCGGAACCATCTGTCAGGTGTGTCGGCGAAGCCCCACAGTAGACAAATAGCGGCATGAAGTGCTTGGGGAAATGTTGCAGATATTGCAAAAATATTCCCGTTAGGGTGATGATGATTGTTTTAATTAAGTGTATCCTGCTCCCCCCCCCAATCTAGACCCATTAATTAATTGTTTTCTGGACTTCATCCTTCCCTGAATGTACTCATAAGAACATGAGACAGATCATTGCTCCATCTAGCATACTATTCTCTTGACTGATAGCAGGTTTTCCAGAGCTCCAGGCAAAGGGGACCTTCCGAGCCCAAGCTGGAGGTGCTGAGCATTTTCAAAACACATCTTAAGAATTGTTGCTGTATGAACTTGGTCGCTGCCTTTGAATAACGTCTGCAGCTGTACGAAATAAGAAACAAGATCATAGGAGAATAATACTTTATTATAAAATGAACAGACATTGGCTTTGCCCTTGGGAACATCGCCCGGCTGTGGGGCGTGGAGGCCACCCTCTGCAAGGCCCTTTCCACCTGGCCTAGGGGGCGGGGCCCACACTCACCAGCCCTACAAAAGAGGCTCCTGGAGACCAGAGGGACATCGCTATGCCTGACAACAAACCCAAACTATTGGATTTTTGTGCACCATCTTTTTGAGCCTGCCAAACAGCCGTGCCATGCTTATGATGATATTTTATTCTCTTGTTAATTATGCTGTTCTAAATGTGCATTTTATATTTGACTTCACTTAGCAATTTTTTTTAATGTTTAAGATTTTGTTTGTCTGTTTGTGTTAAATATGCATTCTGTAGCTGACCTCCTTTGTAATGTTTTATTTCGAAATCTTTCAGATAATATTTTTGTTTCCTGTTAATGATGTTGCTTTGACTGTATGCTTTATATTTGGCTTTCTTCAGAAATGTTTGATTCTGGATTGTTTTATTGATGTTGTAAGCTGCTGTAAACTGCTGTGGGGTTATAGAAGTGAAATGAATAATAATAATAATAAAACTAGCAAGGAATGTGCAAGTTTTTCAGATTTTGCAATGAATAATACCTTCTTAAACAAGATATCAAGGGACTCCTTTACTTTTTAGATACCAGATTTGTTTGTGCTGTATGATTTTACAGAATCATATTTGAAGGGACCCTAAGGGCCATCCAGCCCAACCCCCAGCATTGTGGGATCCCATACATGAATCAAACCTGCAGCCTTGGTGTTATCAGCACCAGACTCCAACCAACTGAGCTATGCAGGCTTTCCCCTGCTCCTGTTTGCATATCTCTCCCCAGGCTGCCTGAAACAGCATGCAAATACTCTTGTTTTTTTTATTTCATTGATAAACCAAGCTTTCTTCATTTCCTGGTGTGTGCAGTGGGGCATAATGTGAAGGGTAAACATGTATTCGTAACAGATGCCCATACGGACTCCAGCAAAAGATCTCTCACCGGAGGATATGTTCAGATGCAAATGAGGCAGCTCAACTTTTTAACCTCTCCATAAATGCAATCTTCTTCCTTGCACCTGTTGTGTGTGCTGGCAGTTGTGGATCAAGTAATACGACCCTTAATCAAAGGAGAGAGTCAGAAACAAACACAAATCCGATTAGAAGAAGGGCGTGCAATTCTGCTTTCAACATCTTCCTGATTGGGGGAGTTGAAGAGCATAAAACCAGGACTGCCCAAGAGCTCCAGGACTCATTTGGAAGCAGAGAGGAAACGTTCTGGGGAAAGAAGCTTCTGGTTGCTGATCCCAACACAGAGAAGCAAGGTAAGATT
>JAXCMG010000020.1:35185368-35197874 GCA_034642415.1 Podarcis siculus | reverse complement strand
TAAACAGGGCTGCCTTCAGATGTCTTTTAAAGATAGGATAGCTACTTATTTCCTTCACATCTGAAGGGAGGGCATTCCACAGGGAGGGCGCCACTACCGAGAAGGCCCTTTGCCTGGCTCCCTGTAGCCTCAATTCTTGCAGGGAAGGAACTGCCAGAAGGCCCTCAGAGCTGGACCTCAGTGTCTGGGCAGAACGATGGAGGTGGAGACGCTCCTTCAGGTATACAGGACCGAGGCCGTTTAGGGCTTTCAAGGTCAGCACCAACACTTTGAACACTCATCCCCCCACTTTCTGGACACGGCCCAGGAGGAAGGAGCGGAACCACCGTATAACAGTGCCCCCAGCTCCCAGCCCCTCTAGACGGTCCAGAAGGACTGGTTTTGTGAACCGATTTGAGGTTTTCTACAATCAAGCGGTTTAAATTTTATGAAATAAATAAAATTGGAGGGGAGGTGCCTCATTGGGTGTGATACCTGAAGCCCAGAATATCCCCCGTCTCCCAAAGAAAGTCCAGAGCTTGGAGCATCTTTACAGTACTAATTTAACTTTCAAGACTTTGTTCTAAAATTCCAGAAAATTATGGGTAGTATTACTCTGAGTAGACACATTGAAATAAATGAGAATGGCCAAGAATTTTTTAAATGCTTTATTGAAATTAAAAGGAACAAACAAAAGGCTTATCCAGAAGAAAGAGAAGAAAATGGCAATATTTGTTATTTCACATCATAATATGTTCTTCTTGAGTTTCTAACAGCTTCTAGCCACCCCATCATGCACCTACCACTTAGTCTATCTAGTGCACTATTTTTTTTCGTTTTCTTTTGTTAATTTTCATCAATATTATATTCTCTTATAATTATCTATCATACCACAGAAGTCAGAATGACCAAGATAGGTGTATTCAGTTGTTCCACGCTGAGATAAACATAGTTGGTTACCACCCTATATTTTTGGAGGCATCTTAAAAAGTCTGTTAGGGACCCCCGGTGAGGCCCGTTGCCAGAGGAACTGCCTCCAGCATCTTTAAGCATCTTTGCAGCTTGTCCTTCTTGTCAAGGGACAGCGGTCCAAAGTGTTCATTGCCTTGTGGTCGGGAAGGCAGGCAGTGGTAGCAAAACAGGCAGTGTTTGCTCTTGGTCACGAATGGTGTCCTGCCAAACCTCATGGTTCAGGCAAGAGACCCCCAAGCGCACAAAATCCAGATCTTTCATACATTTACCTGTATGCCTGCAGTTTCACTGGTTCCGTGTTCCCCTGTCTTATCTCCTCAGCAGCAGCGGTTTCTAGTTGCGTGGCGAGTTCCTGCCCCCCCTCCAGTGGAAATAAAGACACATGGCACAATTATTAAGGTTAATGGGCTGAATAAGGCCACAACTTTGTTGGTTACAGGTGAAGAGCAGTATTGGCTTAGGCATTGGTCCTAACTGACTATATCCGACTCCAGCCCGTCCACTTGAAGTCCAAGAAGGGTTAACCACCAGTAGGGGGAGTCCTGCTGATGCACATCAACTAGGAACTCCCCCAGGGTCACCGATAGGGGGTGTGCCTTAGGCCCTCACCTCCCCAGGCTTCGGACAGGGCCACCCCCCCCCCCGGAATCCTTTATTGGACTATCCTTCAATATGTGGGGCAGGTGATGGCGCTTCCTCCCCTCTTCCATCTACAGAGCAATGCCAATGCCTAACCGCCAATACCAGAAAGTTGTGACGATTTGCTATGAGGTGGGCGAAAACCAAGGGGCTGGTGCCAATTTGCCAAGTGGAAAAATTCCTACCAGGCCCCTCAACGGCGACCAACCGAGGTCCATAGCAAGGTCAAGGAATGAAAACCTTAAAGGGCGGGAGGGTGGAAAAAGCAGGAACAACTGGCGGGCGGGAAAAGAGGGAGATTCCCGGCCGCACCTGTGTTAAATAGGGCAGTCCACACCCCCAGAGCCAGCCGATTGGCTGGCCGGGGGGGGACGGGGACACAGCCGGGGATTCCCCCAATCGCGTGTGGTGGGGGCGGGGCGCCCGCAACCCCACCTCCTCTGCAGGGCGGAAGTGGCTTTATCAGCACCACAGGCTAACCAACTCCTCTGTCTCCTGCCCCACCCTTCCAACTGTTTGCCCCAGTTTCCCTATTTCCATTGTCACCTCACCACAGATTTAATCACACTTAACTGACTTCCCCAAACTTCCTCTTGTGGGCTCTTGCAGGCTGACTTTTGAAAACTGCATCTTCTTTAGCAGGTACACAAACCTTCCTGTTAATGCAAGTGTTATGTACTGAGTTGAATAGGATCCAAAAGGCAGCAGTCTGATTGGTCCTAGAACAATAGGATCCAGAATGCAGCAGTCTGATTTGTCCACAGGAGCCACCCAATCCAGCTCCAGGTGGAAGTGAATCCGCAACCTGATTGAGCTACAGGTGAATCCCGGAATTAGCCAATCACGTGGAGCCCATTGTGTAAATAATGTACGGTATATAAAGCAAACATTCTGGGGGAACTTCCATTCCTCCTCACCACTATGAGCTCAATAAAGAGCATGAAATCCACTCTCGAATCCGAGTATATTTCAGCAAGTTTCGTCATTCATAATTTTCTAGCACTTTCTCCAAACTCTCTCTCCCCCTGTTTCCATGCTGACAAGGAACACTCTCACATTTCCTCGCCCCGGCCGTTTCTAGCTAGCAGGTCTCATGAACCACCCAAAGACCTCCTCTGAGCATTCCTGGCTGGCTCTGAGCCCACCTTCCCCATTATTACTTTTTACTTTCCTGGGGCTCAGGGGGAGGCAGACCCCCATGGCTCCAGCACAGACCCCTCCCTCACGGCTGTCTCCCCTCCTTCCAGGATGCTCCTCACCTGGATTTTGATGCTGACCCTGGCGCTCCTGGCAGGGAGTGGGGACGCCCAGAGCTGCAAGCCTGAGCTGCAAGGCACTGGTAAGAGCTTCGAAAGGGGGCTGGTCTTTGGGTCGGACCCAAATGCAAATGATACTTCTCCACCACCCCAAAGCACCCCCTGTTTTCCCCAAACCAGTGACCTCTAAGCTGCTGTTGTGACAGTGAAAGTTGGGAGCCATCTTACCTAGTGAGGACGTCACATATTAAGATGGCAAAGCCTGAATTAGTTATCCGAAGGGTTCAGACCTGACAAGTTGTGATGGGGGAACAGCATCTCCCCTCCATTGGACCCATCAAGCAGATTCCTCCATTTATGCGTTGGGACTGAGGCTCTTCCATCCCCAGGCAGAGGAGTGGATGCAGCACTGAGGTGGCTGCTGTTTCCAAGAGACATCCTGATGGCGCTGTCTCCAGCTCTCAGAACCATCAACCCATTGCACAACTGGGCACCCTAAAAAATGCATCTGGAGAGGGGGAAGGCCATGACTATTGCCATTCTGTGACACTGATGCCAAGGTTGGAGAGCACCGGTCTCTGAGCATGTTCAGTGTGCTTTCATACTCAGTACCAAGATAGTCCTCGTAGGACTATTGTTGTTGTTTAGTCGTTTAGTCGTGTCCGACTCTTTGTTACCCCATGGACCAGAGCACACCAGGCCCACCTGTCTTCCACTGCCTCCTGCAGTTTGGTCAAACTCATGCTGGTCGCTTCGAGAACACTGTCCCACCATCTCGTCCTCTATCATCCCCTTCTCCTTGTGCCCTCCATCTTTCACAACACCAGGGTCTTTTCCAGGGAGTCTTCTCTTCTCATGAGGTGGCCAAAGTCTTGGAGCCTCAGCTTTAGGATCAGTCCTTCCAATGAGCACTCAGGGCTGATTTCCTTCAGAATGGAGAGGTTTGATCTTCTTGCAGTCCATGGGACTCTCAAGAATCTCCTCCAGCACCAGAATTCAAAAGCATCCATTCTTCGGTGGTCCAGCTCTCACTTCCATACATCACTGCTGGGGAAACCAGAGCTTTAACTATACGGACCTTTGTCAGCAAGGTGATGTCTCTGCTTTTTAAGATGCTGTCTAGGTTTGTCATTGCTTTTCTCCCAAGAAGTCTTTTAATTTCGTGACTGCTGTCACCATCTGCAGTGGGACTATATTCTACACTATCCTTCAAGGCTGCTTGGGGAGAGGGAGGGGGAGCTGGTGTTCCCTTAGATTTCCCATTTGCCCAATGCGACCTTCAGTCTGGTAGCTCATTCCTTCAATTTTGTCCTACCAGGATGTTTCAGGAGCGAGCAAAGCTGCAGATAGGAATTATGGTGGGCATTGGTTTCCTTCTTCTGTTGCAGCTTCTTTCATCACTGAAAGTGGGTCTCCTGAAGGGCTTTGCAAACCTTCCCCTGGTCTCTGCTGCTCCCTGTTCTTGTCCAGAGAGGCTGTTCCATGGAGGCTGTATAAGTCTCTAACCATTTATTCTCCCTCCATCTCCTTCCCATCCTGCTCCAGCTCACAACTTGGCCAAAGGCCGCCCAGCCTTCCAGTCCTCCATCTACCCACATAAGATTTTTACTGGTGCAAACAACGCTGTGGACGGGAATTGTGACGGGTTCTTTGCCGGAGGCTCCTGCACCCACACTAATCAAGACCAGGACCCCTGGTGGTACGTGGACCTGGGCGACCAGTATGCCATCTCGGCCGTGGTGGTGAAAAACCGTCAGGGCTGCTGCAGCGAGAGACTCCTGGGAGCCCAGATCCATGTAGGAGACTCCGTGGTTGACCATGGCAAGTCCAACCCCCTGTAAGTTTCATTTCCCCCAACCTCCATTCTGCCCCCTTTACAAGGGTGGGACAGTGAGAGTGACCAAAGATGGAAAATGTGGGTGGTGGTAATTTTGTAGTAATTAATCTGGACTACAGTGAAAGGTAGTGAGTGATATGAAGGAGTGTATCCACCCCCATCATTCTGCCCGGACAGTGAGGTCCAGCTCCAAGGGACTTCTGGCAGTTCCCTCACCAGGAACCAGGCAGAGGGCCTTCACTGTGGTGACGCCCTCCCTGTGGAACGCCCTCCCATCTGATGTCAAGGAAATAAACAACTACAGTGGTACCTCGGGTTAAGAACTTAATTCGTTCTGGAGGTCCATTCTTAACCTGAAACTGTTCTTAACCTGAAGCACCACTTTAGTTAATGGGACCTCCCGCTGCTTCCGCGCTGCCAGAGCACGATTTCTGTTCTCATCCTGAAGCAAAGTTCTTAACCCAAGGTACTATTTCTGGGTTAGCGGAGTCTGTAACCTGAAGCGTCTGTAACCTGAAGAGTATGTAACCCGAGGTACCACTGTATCTGACTTTTAGAAGACATCTGAAGGCAGACCTGCCCAGATGGGCGGGGAATGAATGAATGAATGAATAAATAAATAAATAAATAAATAAATAAATAAATAAATATCATCATAATTATCACTTGATTGGGAGTCACACCCTTTGACTGGGATCGTGAGGAATAGCATATATTTAGGAATGTATTTCTTCACAGTTTAGATGGAGATTCCACATTAGACCCACCCTACAGCTGATGCTCTCTCTCTCTCTCTCTCTCTCTGCAGCTGTGGGACCATCACAGACACCAGCCTTGGCTCCGTCAGCACCTTGTATTGCAATTGGCTCAAGGGCCGCTATGTGAGTGTCAACATCCCGGGAAGGGCCGAATACTTGACCTTGTGCGAGGTGGAGGTCTATGGCACCAAGGCAGAAGACCAGTGCTAGGGATCAGCTCCTGTGGGTGGTGGTTTTTTGTTTGTTTCAGGGGTGAGGGGATTTCATGGATTTTGTATCTCCAATAAATGCCCATTGAGCAGGCTTCCTTCACCTCTCCCTTTTGCTTCTTGAGCCCCGAAAACCAAGAGAGTCTGTGGTTTTGCCTGTGCCAGAAAGCAGGCATTGCAGCACCCATCATTCTCACTCATTATCATTTATTTGTATGTATCAGGCACCTCCTTATAGAGCTTGTCTAAATGGCATTATATATATCTACATAGATCCCTTCAACCCCCAAGGATGCAGATTAAACAAGAGGGCAAACAGGCAGAACTGCAATAGGGAAGAAAGAACAGAATATCGGTCTTATAACAAATTACTCAATAACAATAACAATAACAATAACAATTTATTATTTATACCCCGCCAATCTGGCTGAGTTTCCCCAGCCACTCCGGGCGGCTCCCAATCAAGTATTAAAAGCAATACAGCGTTAAATATTAAAAACTTCCCTAAACAGGGCTGCCTTCAGATGTCTTTTAAAGATAAGATAGCTACTTATTTCCTTCACATCTGAAGGGAGGGTGTTCCACAGGGCGGGCGCCACCACCGAGAAGGCCCTCTGCCTGTTTCCCTGTAACTTGGCTTCTCGCAGGGAGGGAACCGCCAGAAGGCCCTCAGAGCTGGATCTTAGTGTCTGGGTAGAACGATGGGGGTGGAGACGCTCCTTCAGGTATACTGGACCGAGGCCGTTTAGGGCTTTCAAGGTCAGCACCAACACTTTGAATTGTGCTTGGAAATGTACTGGAAACCAATGCAGATCTCTCAGGACCGGTGTTATGTGGTCCCAGCGGCCACTCCCAGTCACCAGTCTAGCTGCCACATTCTGGATTAGTTGTAGTTTCCGGGTCACCTTCCAAGGTAGCCCCACGTAGAGCGCATTGCAGTAGTCCAAGTGGGAGGTAACTAGAGCATGCACCACTCTGGTGAGACAGTCTGCAGGCAGGGAGGGTCTCATCCTGCGCACCAGATGGAGCTGGTAAACAGCTGCCCTGGACACAGAATTAACCTGTGCCTCCATGGACAGCTGTGAGTCCAGAATGACTCCCAGGCTGCGCACCTGGTCCTTCAGGGGCACAGTTACCCCATTCAGGTCCAGGGAATCCCCCACATCCGCCCGCCTCCTCTCCCCCCAAAACAGTACTTCTGTCTTGTCAGGATTCAACCTCAATCTGTTGGCCACCATCCATCCTCCAACCGCCTCCAGACACTCACACAGGACCTTCTCCGCCTTCACTGGTTCTGATTTAAAAGAGAGTTAGAGCTGGGTGTCATCTGCATACTGTTACCCAAACATGAAGGATTTGTATCCTAACCGCACTACACGAATGTCTGATTCAGATATCCAAACAGTGGCACCTGCAAACATATGAATCTCTGGGAGAATGGCTCTCATTATTTGCTTACTCAGAAAGCCCTTCCCCTCCCCATAGAGAAGAGTTGGACCCCCAACTATACTTAAACCAGCTACCTCACAAGTGCCAGTGGGACCCCCACTTTGCTCCTCAGGGATCAGCTATATGCCTCGCTGGATATGGACCTAAAGAATGGGCAAGAGATTTCTGTGCTTGGCTGGTATAGGATTTTAAAGGGCTGAGCATGTACAGGAGGCACAGATCTCTGAACCCTTAGGCTTCAAAATCGGATATACCCACACGCTCCCCTTTTCTCTTTTCTTTTAGCATGGGTTTGTGTTACATGATCATGGACTCCTTTACCTATTTGTAAAAAGGTAAAGGGACCCCTGACCATTATGTCCAGTCATGACCGACTCTGGGGTTGCGGCGCTCATCTCGCTTTATTGGCCAAGGGAGCTGGCGTACAGCTTCCGGGTCATGTGGCCAGCATGACTAACCTGCTTCTGGCAAACCAGAGCAGCGCATTGAAACACCGTTTACCTTCCCGCCGGAGCGGTACCTATTTATCTACTTGCACTTTGACGTGCTTTTGAACTGCTAGGTGGCCAGGAGCAGGGACCGAGCAACGGGAGCTCACCCCGTCGCGGGGATTCAAACCACCGACCTTCTAATCAGCAAGCCCTAGGCTCTGTGGTTTAACCCACAGCGCCACCCACATCCCCCTTACCTATTTGTAGCCAGTGTTAAAGGAATTCTAGGGTGTCCTAAGTACACAAGGTAACTGCGCATAGGTAAGCACATAAACCACATGTCTGAAACAGAGAGCAATACAGCAGTCACGTTTACCCCCTAGTTAACCTCGGAAACCCTCTCAAGTCACGTAGCAGGAAAACCTGAATGGGCCTCCACTCTGCAAGTATCGATTAAGAGCAGAGCTGTCAAAGAGCATGTTCAGTGTATGAAGAAGGGATCATGACAATGGGTTTGGGAGCCAAGGTGGCCACCATTTTTAAGAATGTCTCAAACAGGCGAGAAAGGTGGCTTCCGGTTCTGTTCTGCCTTAAGGGAGGCAGCTCCCATGACAGTGGGAAATCTTTGGCGAAAGAAAAACAAGGATGATTGAGGGTAATTATCCTTGCAAATCCCCCCCCCCCCCCGGGACAGGGGGGAATGGGCTTCACTCGCTGTTTGTCTCGGTATCTGGCTCTCGCTCTGGCATGGAATGTGGGAGGAAGGGAGGTGCTGTGCCAAAGCACTTCGCCTGTCGAAAACCCTCTAACGCCGCCATTCAGAAGCAGAGGTTCGCCTGTTAATTAGAGCTTAATTGGACTAAAGTACAGGTGCATGCTGGAAGAGATGAGATCACAAACTGCGGAACAAAATGAACTGCAAGGACTTTAAGGTCTGAACTTGAGATAAGACGGGGGGGCAATGGGAGCCTACGGTCTCTTTATTTAAAGTTTTCTTCTCTAAATTTATGATTCGGCAACTCTCCTCTGGATGCTAGTTCAAATTATATTTGTCCAAGCGAGGATGGAAGAAATTGGATTATAAATATGGAATATAGCATCAAATAGAACTATGTGAAAAGAGAGGGAAGCTCTATTTTGCAAAAGGTTTACAATGGAAACTTAGAGCTGACTCTTCCCCATCCTTTATTATTTACGGAGTGAACTGAATAATGCTAAGAGGACTTGGAATTTAATTTAATTGAAAGTATAATTGCTTATTTATCTTCAGTTGGAAGGAAGGAGGAAAGGAGTTTGAGCTGCCAAGGAACTGATAAGGTTCTTTATTGAGTCATCTGCAGTTCAACAGACCACTCTTCTTCCCAGGCTGAGAGGAAACATTGTGAAAAAACGTTGTTTATTAGGACAGAGTGACTTTTGCAGCTGTTGTTAATGTTGCACAGCAATGAAGCATGGGACTGAGCAATGGAAATTTCTGGAACAACAATGGGATATCAGCTCTGCCCAAGGCATGACGGATAACAGCAGCAACCAGGGGAAAGAAAGACATAACATCCTACAAGGACAGGAAGAAATACCATGGACAGAATAACTACCACACATAGGAAGAACAAGGATAGAGTCCGAGTTCCTCACTTGTAGTTTTATAAATCATTTAATGTGTCAACATGAACAGAAGTTATTAATACAGTGGTACCTCTGGTTGCAAACGGGATCCGTTCCGGAGGCCTGTTCGCAACATGAAAAGAGTGCAACCTGCAGCGGCTCATCTGCGCAGGCGTGGGTTGCGATTCGCCAATTCTGTGCATGCACGTGACGTCATTTTGCGCTTCTGCACATGCGCGAGTGGCAAAACCCAGAAGTAACCCCTTCCGGTACTTCTGGGTCGCCGCGGGACGTAACCTGAAATAACATAACATGAAGCGGATGTAACATGAGGTATGACTATATTGCAGTTGTTGAATAAGGGTGACCGGATGTAATGGAAATTAATAAGATTTTGGAACGCAGAAATAAAGAAATCTATCAAATCTAGCACGCGGGGGGCGCTTTATCTAAATTATTTAATTCGGTATTTGAATGATTGGTACTAATAATTGTATTATAAATTGGTATTGTTATAATGAGGCTGTTATTGGATTGTAACTGAAAACTAATAAAAATACATATTTAGAAAAACAGGCTAGAAAGGGTCATAAGTTGGAGAAACATGAACTTCATGCAAACTCTGTTGCATTACAATTTCTCTGTTACAAGTTCTTAAGATTTAAAGGGGGCTGCACACTTTCCTCTGGGCTTCTCAGCTCCTTGAGAGTGAGGGGCAGGAAGAGACTCTGTTGCAGCAGATCCAACAAGATGCCTGGCTTCCTCTTACCTGGTTGTAGCCTCTGTTTGTTTTTCTCTGATGGGTAGAGGACCTTGATTGGGATATGGGCTGTTAAAGCCAAGCCCATTATTCAGACATTGGGCTGTCTGAAGCAGTGTCCAAATACTCTGCCTCTTTTATTTCATGTAATAAAGATATCTTTCTTCAGTTCCTGGTAAGTGCAACATCTTCATGGTTATCAGATTATGGGTAAACACTGTCACAGAGTGTGCTGGTCAGCAATTGTACAGTTCAAAGTTGGAGTTAACTCTTGAATTGTACAGTTCAAAGTTGGAGTTAACTCTTGAATTGTACAGTTTAAAGTTGGAGTTAACTCTTGATAGCAAAAGCAAGACTCGGTTGAATGCCAGGCCCAATGAGCAGAGTGGCAGCTCATTCCTGGTGATCTTACTCCATGAACATCAGTTACAGAGACTGAAAGTCCCCCCCCCCAATGTAGAAGTCCCCTCCTCTCCAGGGCTTTTCCCAAGCAATGAGAGACTTCTTCCGTGTGAAGCCAACATCTCCTCTGCCCTTTTCATCCCTCTGGCTCCTGAGGTGATGGAGGACCCATTGCCTGCAGGTGCTCCACTCTCAGCCCCGTCAGGGGAAGCGGAGGTTGCCTCTGGGTCCAGTAACCCTCCAGCCTCTCCTGAGCTGCAGAGGCTCAGGGTAGAGAAGCGGAGGGAACTAAGTTCCCACAGGAGGAGGGCTTGCCTCCAGGCCAGGAGAGGCGAGTCACCTGAGGATCGGGGCCGCCCTATGCCTCGGGGCAGAGAAAAGCCAGCCAGCCCCAGTCCCAAGTTGCGGGAGCAACATTCTTGGTTGCCTGTTCCTGCCTGAACCCTGTCCTGCTTTCCTGCCTGAGCTCCTGACCCACCCTGGCTCCCTGCTTGCAAGCCTGGTTCTGACTTCACCCGACTCCCTGCCCTGCACCCAGCTTCTGCTACTACGGACTGCCTCCCGTTGCACCTTGACCACGGACTGGACTTGGACCTCGCCTCTCGGGTAACCCACGGGACCAGCACAAGAAGGGGAAGACACCCATGACTCTTCAGCAGCCTGACTCAACTTTGCCTCTTGGCCTCCCTCCTCTCCTGCCTCAGCTTCTGCCTCTGAGTCTGGACTTCCCTCTGCCACAGTCTCTTCCTGCTCACCATACCCTGTTACCGCTTCAGCTTCCAACACCTCCTCTTCTCAGTCTTCTCCCTCTGACCACTCCTCATTGTCCCATCACCATTCCCTGGGCTCTGAGCCTTCTTCCCCTGGTGGTTCTCCAGCTGGTTCCTCCCACCATTCCTGTGCATCCAACCAGTCCATGACAAACACGTATTAATACTGGACACACATACAAATTCCAGCCAAAGATCTTGGTCCTCCCAAAGCTGTTGTTGAATACCTACGAGGGCTGGGCATGAATGTGGGCTCAGATGCACACCTTGTAGCAGTTGAGGGCATCAAGATAAACTTCTCACCTGCCCATAAATATGCAACTTCTTCCTTGCTCTTGGCTGTTGGCTATTGTGGATTAAGTAATACAACCCTTAACAAAATGTTATTTCCTCTTGGGAGAGAGTCAGAAACCACATAAGCCCAGTTGGAAGGAGGATACGGAAACCTGACCTTGATGGGCTCAATCCTGGTATCAACATCTCTCCGATTGGCTGGGTAATTCTGAGCCAGGCAGGAGCTGCCCCTTCAGAAGAGGATAAAACCAGGACTGCCAAATAGAAGATCCAGAACTCAGGTGGAAGCAAGGAGGTCTCTGAGCCAGTTTGGGGGAAAGAACCTGTAGCTGCTGACCCACCAGGAAGGACAACAGAGACTTCTGCTGACCCCAAGAAAGAGAGCCAAAGTGAGTTGGGGGAACCCACTGGATGTGATGTCTGAAGTCCAGAGCTTGAATGGGCATATCTATATTGGATGTTCAATCTGGTTTGAAACTAATATAACTTTCAAGGCTTTGAGTCCAGAAAAAAGTATTTTGTGAAGGCAGGCTAGAAGTCTATTAGGTATTTCTGTTCCTCTGGAGAGAGACAGTTCTTATGGGAGTTAAGCAAGAAGGAACTAGAATAAAGCAATACTTCTTCTTTAGCAATCCCTCGTAGAGGATTAAGATTGTCTTCCATGAAAACATGGTCTTCACAGTGAGTCCGTAAGTGACTGTGGAGGCCAATTCTGGATCCACGTGTCCTTCCACGGTGGGGACACTGATCACGATGAGGGTTTGCCAAGCGTGCCTTCCTCTTAGCATGTTTCTCCCTTTCATCCTGAGTTCGTGCTTCTTCAAAGTCAGTGTAGACATGCCAGACTGTCCGCTGGCGATCCCAATTTACCTGCCCGCCTTGTCTTTAACCTTATTCCCTCTTAGGGCTATCAGCTAACCTTCTCTCTTGGTCCAGCACCCTTGATCTGCCCCCTTAAACAGAGGACTTGCCTCCTTCACCCATGCTATCAAGGAAGACTGAGAACAAACACCAATTGCCTTAAAGTGCTCCTGGCCATTTGAGGAAGGCCAGGAGAGCCCTTGATTCATCCGAAGGCCTCCTCTTAGAATTCCTAGCCAGCTCTGGTCAGACCTCACCTGGAGTACTGTGTCCAGTTCTGGGCG
>JAXCMG010000020.1:35128861-35145368 GCA_034642415.1 Podarcis siculus | reverse complement strand
CTACCCTCTGGGAAGATGCCAGGGGAGGGAGGCAGATGTTTCCATGGGTTTGTAGAGGCCATTTCAAAAGGAAAATACCCATCCCTCCACAAGGCTGACCACAAAGTGTTCATTTTGGAGCTTGGCTGATGTGGTTGGGACCTGCCAGTATCAGCACTCAGTTTGGCATCCATCTGACCTCTAAATGGGATAAATGGAATGAGGATATCTTCTTCTAAAATCATCTCCTGCCAAGGAATTGCCGTTATTTCCTCTTGGGAGAGACTCAGAAACCACACAAGCCCACTCAGACCCTGCTCAGATGAAGGATGTCAAAACCTGATCTTGATCCCTAGATCCTGGTGGTGTCACCGCCTTTCTGATGGGCTGCGTTGATCCATGTCATGCAAGCGCTGCCCATCGGAGGGGCCACAGACCATCTCATCCCGCATCATGTTCTCACTGTGGCCAGCCAGGTATCCCAAAGGTGTGTGACCGTGTGTGACAGAGAATGTGGCCTGAGCCCCAGAGGACACAGTGACTTCAGGGAAAGGAAAAATCCTTGGCTTGGCATGGGGAAAGAGGGAGAACGGTGGCCACAGGAGAAGCCTCGCCTTGGACCCCAATAAGTTCACTCACGAGAGGAATGGACAAAGGTTGGTTTATTGCATGAAAGGAAAGCGACAAGAGCAAATGGATGCTGCTTCAAGCAGCAAAGTTGCAAGAGAAGCAGTCAGCTCTTCCTAGGGCGCCTATGCTCCTTGGTCTAAGAGGAAGAAGGATCCCCATGGAAAGCCTAAAGAAGCAAAGCAGCGTGTCGGTTGGTGACAAGAAGGTCTCTAATCCTGTGGGAGCTAACCAGGCATGGTTAACCTAGGATGTAAGTATTCTTTTGAGCCAACGTTAGATGATGGAGAGGGCAGGGGGTCTTCGGGATAAGTCATTCATTATGTGATGACCTAGGACTTGGGCTTGGACTCGGAACCAGAGAAGTCTCAGTCCGAACCGGATCCTCTGCCTCAGGCGGCATCTGAACCAAGTCTGGGGCCTGATTCTGAAGAGTCCCAGTCTGCACAGGTTCCCCTGCAGCAAACACCAGCTGGGCCGAGTCAGGGGCCTGAGCCTGCCCTGGCTCCAGATGCGGGGATTCCCTCGTTGCCTCCAGCTGGGCCATCACTTACAGCTGCTCCACTACCGGTTGGGTCAGGGGAGGCTGAGGCGGCCTCTGGGTCTAGTAACCCACCGACGTCTCCCGAGCTGCAGAGACTGAGGTCTGAGAGAAGGAGAGGCCTGAGTACCGTATTTTTTGCACCACAACACTCACTTTTTTCCTCCTAGAAAGTAAGGGGAAATGTCTGTGCGTGTTATGGAGCGAATGCCTACGGATGGCGGGGGGATCTACTGCAGTCGTGAGCAGAGGATCCATGGTTCCCTTTCCTTCCCTCCTCCATGGCTCGCTTTGCTCGCTTTGAAACAGCAAAGCGGGAAAACAGCCACTGAGTGGAGAGAAGAGAGGGACAGAGAGCCTGGTTACAAAGCACGGATCCACATGGATCCTCAGGATTTTTGCATTGGGCTACCCCAAACTCACCGTCAGATCACATGTCTGTGGCCACAGCATGAACCACAAAAATCATACATCCACTGTTTTATTTAGAATATTTTTTTTCTTGTTTTCCTCCTCTAAAAACTATGTGCGTGTTATGGTCGGGTGCGTGTTATAGAGCGAAAAATACGGTACTTGCAGGAGGAGTGCTTGCCTTCGGGCGAGACAAGGAGGTGAGTCGCCGGGGGATCAGGACCGGCCGTTACCCCGACAGAGATAAAAGGCTGCTGAACCCCGCCCCAGGTTGCGGGAGCAACGTTGCTGTTTGCTGGAACCTGCCTGAGACCCTGTGCCTGACCTAGCCTTGTTTCCTGCCGGTGACTTGCCTTGGCCCTGTTGGACTGACTCCTCGTGGAATCCTTGGATTTGGGACCGGACCTGGACCACGTTGCTTGGATTTCCCCCAGGCCCAGCACGCATTATAACCTATTTATTCTATTGTTCTGTTGGTTCTTTTCTATTAAGTTCCTGTCTGTTTCACATTTTGTTCATTGGTAGTTGAACCGATATAATCCCAGTAAGAAATGGCCAAACTGGTTTTCTTTCCAAGGTTATCTTAGTACTTAGGAACCCATTCTTTTCACAGGAGATGTGAATCGAATGTTGTGACCAACACCTGATTACCGCGCTGATCTGGACCTCAAGTTCCAGGGCACATTCAAGGCAAGGACTTGCACCAGGCTCAAGAAAGTTAACTGAGGGGCATATTTTATATGATGCCATGCCAACTTTTACACATGTCACAATATACAGAAATAAACCATGGAACCTTGAGAATTCTGTACTGAACTGTGGGGAAAAGTTCAGATTGGCATGCACACACCATGAGACGTCCTTGACACCATCCCTTGGTAAAAAGCCAACAAATTCAATCTCAGGTGGGCAGAGAGCACCAAAGGAGGTATTAGTGGGCACTACAGCAGGTACTTCATCTTCTGCGGGCTCTGAATTGGGAATGATGGAGCTACACTGTCTGGAGCAGAAATGGGTTACAGCTCATATGGCACAAAAGTTGAATTTTTACACACCTTCAGTGCGGGGTTTTTAAGTTCTAGTTAGCTTCCGCCAACCTGGTGCCAATTATATTGTGCCATAGGGGACCTGGCAGTAGGATTGCAGAGTATGGTAAGGTTACCAGATTTTTTTCAATTAATCTGGGGATACTTTTCAACTTCCTATTAAACAGATGGATTTTGTCAGGGGACTGATTTGTAAATTCGGGGACTGTCCCCAGGAAACGGGGACGTCTGGTAACCTTAGAGTATGAGGCTCAACACTATGGCGGGGTAAGACTTCATTCTTGCCATGATGGGTTTTCAGCAGTGTATTGGTCTACGCCAGGCATAGGCAAACTCAGCCCTCCAGATGTTTTGGGACTACAACTCCCAGCATCCCTAGCTAATAGCACCAGTGGTCAGGGATGGTGGGAGTTGTAGTCCCAAAATATCTGGAGGGCTGAGTTTGCCTATGCCTGGTCTACGCTTTGTGGCAGGAGCAAAAGCACAGCCCTTGTTGGTTCTCAGGGCCCTGAGAAGCTGCTGGAGAAGTAGAGGAAAGGGGGCTTGCTGCAAGGAGGACTGTGGCGTTGATTGACGCATCCTTGGTCTTTGACAGCCGCACACCCTGAACACACCAACGCAGAGACTGCTGGTGGTCCCTAACGCATCTCTTCTGCTACAGCTCCATAGACATCCACTTCGCACAGCGTCATGTAACCGTGGCGGGGAAGGTGGATGCTCACATAGCGGCCCCTGAGCCAGTTGCAGTTGAAGCTACTGACGGAGCCCAGTGTGACGTCTGTGACGATCCCACACCTGTAGGGAGAAAAGGAGGGTTAGACACAAGTGTGTTTGTATATAGGAAGCATTCGCAGTTCTCCACATTTCCACATCAGTTTGTGATCTCTTTTTCCCCCCAGTCATCACAAAAATTTGTCAGCATTTCCGTGTGAATTTATCCTAAGATACCCATTTTCGCAAAGCAATTTCCCCTAGCAGCACGCAGTTTTGTATGTTGTCTTCACTTATCTATCCTTTCTTATGCACACTTTCCCATAGGATGTGCACATTACTCAGTGGGAGAACTAAATTTGTTGCTAAATCTGGAAAAGTGCAAATTCCAAAAGAGGGCTAAGTTTTGGTCCGTGTATTCCCTGAGAGTGCAGACACAGCCTATTTCACTTTTGATGTTCTTAATGAGATCCTTTTGTTTTTAAATTGGTCTAAGCCACCCTGGGACGCAGGTGGCACTGTGGGTTAAACCACAGAGCCTAGGACTTGCCAATCAGAAGGTCGGCAGTTTGAATCCCCGCGACGGGGTGAGCTCCCATTGCTCAGTCCCTGCTCCTGCCAACCTAGCAGTTCAAAAGCACCTCAAAGTGCAAGTAGATAAATAGGTACCACTTCGGCGGGAAGGTAAACAGCGTTTCCATGTGCTGCTCTGGTTCGCCAGAAGAGGCTTAGTCAAGCCCTCCCCGCCAGTGTTCCTGAAGTGTTCTGTGAACCCCCAGAGATCATTCAGGTTCAGGGACCAAGGAATGGTTGGCAGCTGGAACTTACAGAGCATTGGATTTGCCATGGTCCACAATGGTGTTTCCCACACGGACCTCGGCTCCCAGCAGCCTGTCGCCACAGCAGTCGCCACGGTTTTTCACCAAGACAGCTGTGATGGCGTACTCTGAGTCCAGATCCATCAGCCACCAGGGGTTCTTCTCAGCGTTGGTGTGGGTGCAGGAGCCCTGGTGGAAGTCCCCAGCATAGAAGCCGTCCACAGCTTTGTCTGCCGATCCACGGATTGTATGTGGATATACGGAGGACTGATAAGCTCGCCGTCCTTTGGCCAGGTTCAGTACTAGAGTCACAGGAGGGGGAAAAGAGGGGAAGAGGAATGCACATGGTTTGTTCGCTTACCGTATTTTCCGCTCTATAAGACAAAAAATACGGTAAGCTAAAAAGTAAGGGGAAATGTGTGTGCATCTTATGGAGTGAATGCAGGCGGGAGGCGCCCCCCTCTAAAAACTAGGTGCGTCTTATGGTCAGGTGCGTCTTATGGAGCGAAAAATACGGCACTTATAATCATAGAACTGTAGAGTTGGAAGGAACCTGGAGGATCATCTGGACCAGTGGTCCCATGGCACCCTAGGGCGCCTTGAAGAAGAAGAAGAAGAAGAAGAAGAGTTTGGATTTGATATCCCGCCTTTCACTCCCCTTCAGGAGTCTCAAAGCGGCTAACATTCTCCTTTCCCTTCCTCCCCCACAACAAACACTCTGTGAGGTGAGTGGGGCTGAGAGACTTCAGAGAAGTGTGACTGGCCCAAGGTCACCCAGCAGCTGCTTGTGGAGGAGCGGAGACGCGAACCCGGTTCCCCAGATTACGAGGCTACCGCTCTTAACCACTACACCACACTGGCTCTTGAAGGATGGTCAGGGCTGCCACGGGGAAGACTGGCCTCTGTCCCTCTTTCCTTCCCTCTTGCATCTCTGCCCCACAAAGGCTTGCACACAGCTGTTTGTTTCGGCAGCCCTGGCCTCAAGCTCCCCAGGCGAATGGTGTCTCTGGGGCTGGTCAGGGGGTGCTGGGTGCCAGAAGCAGAGGCGGCCTCGGAGCAAGCAAGCAAGCAGGGAGGGTGAGGGAGCCCAGCCAGCCAGTCCGCCAGCCCTTGCTGTTGGGAATGGGCAGACAAGTCCAAAGACCCCCGTGGGGGCAGTGTGAGGAGGCAGCTCTCAAGGCATCCACAAAGCAATCCAGCTCTTGTGCCTTGCAGTGGATTGTTGGGAAATTGGCAAACCTGCGTAATGGGTTGAGGGGACTCCCGGGTAATCGCCTAATCATAACCATGTGTCAAAATGTCAACATACAGCCTGTGCAAGAGGGTGAGGATAGGAACGCCTCATTTTGTGGAGGCACCATCTAGGCTTTGATTTGGCCCAGAGACATCCCTGCTTCCCCAGTTCTTACCTGTAGGTATTGATTTGTAGCTCTGGGACTGTCCCGTCTCTGCCAGGAGCGTCAGGGCCAGCAGCAGGGTCCAGAAGTTGAGCATCCTGCAGTTGGGAGAGACGGCGTGTATCTAATCCAGAACACAGCAGCCAAACTGGTGACTGGGAGCGGCCACCGAGACCATGTAACACTGGCCCTATAAGACCTACATTGGCTCCCAGGACGTTTCTGGGCACAATTCAAAGCTTTAACGCCCTAAACGGCCTCGGCCCAGTAGACTTGAAGGAGCATCTCCACCCCCATTGTTCAGCCCGGACACTGAGGTCCAGCTCCGAGGGCCTTCTGGCGGATCCCTCCCTGTGAGAGGTGAGGTTACAGGGAACCAGACAGAGGGCCTTCTCAGTGGTGGCACCCGCCCTATGGAACACCCTCCCATCAGATCTCAAGGAAATAAACAACTACCTGACTTTTAGAAGACATCTGAGGCAGCCCTGTTTAGGGATGCTTTTAATGTTTAATAGGTTATTATATTTTAGTGTTCTGTTGGAAGCCGCCCAGAGTGGCTGGGGAAACCCAGCCAGATGGGCAGGGTAGAAATAATAAAACTATTATTATTATGCACATGAGAGAGAGATGGCTTGCTGGAGCCATGGGGTCTGGCTCCCCCTGAACAGCATGGGGGACACAGGAGCACTGGAAGGTGTCTTACACAAGCTCAGGTACGATTGCTCCATCTAGCTCAGCTTTGTCTACACAGACTCCAGGATTCCAGAATATAGGCCTCTCCCAGCTGGGAATCGAACTCCAGACTGTCTGGTCAAAGCATTGTGTCTCTATCACTGAATCCTAGAACCACAGAATTGTAGAGTTGTAAGGGATCCTCAGGGTCATCTAGCTATGGCTCTTCCCCAAAGAGTAAAATATGAAATAAAATAGTGGGGTGGGGTGTGCCCCGAAGACTGCCATGAAAGAGAAGGCATTAGAACCAAGAGCTTGTAATGTCTCTGAAGCAACCAGTAGATCTTCAGTTGGAGTAATACAAGACCTGGAGAACCAGACTGAGAAGGGTATGGAGAAGGATGGATGCCAACTGCCACTAGCCGCAGGTAGCCTAGCCAATGGCCAGGAGGTCTCTGCAAGGAGAGGGGAACGGGCAGTTAGAAGGCCACCAGGCTGGCAAAGACTGCTCTGGGTTGAGGCAGGACCAGAAGCAGAGTGTTGAACCCAGAGCAGTCTTTGCCAGCTTGGTGGCCTTCAGCTACTTTGGGCTACAGCTCTTCTCAGCCCCATGAAGAGGATGAGAGTTGTCCTCTGAAACATATACAGGGCATGAAGTTGGCAAAGGCCAAGGCTGAGGAAGGGAAACCACTAGGCTGAGCTTCCCAGCATCTCTACGCTACAGATTTAAGTCAGTTTCAATCTTTTTTAATTAACTGCTATGGGAACTTAAGTTCTCCCAAAGTTTAAATGCGCTTCCAAGAAACTGAGGGAAGGCTCACTTTCTTTTTCTTTCTTTTTAATTATTTTTATTAGATTTACATTTTATCATAATCACATTCCATTGCGTATTTCCATAACCAAAAGCATTGCTTGAACTGAGCATCAACCTCCTCCCATCCCCTTCTCTGGCTTTCATAAATATTCACTTACATCTTAGCATTTCTATGACCACTTATTTACCTTCTTTCTTCTTAATAAGAATCACCTCGTTAAATGTAAATCAGTTCCCTATTTTCGCAATACAAAATATTTCAGCTCAAACCTACAAACATTTTCAAATGTTTGCAGTGTTCTTTCATATATAATATAAATTTGCTCCAGTCCTTTTGAAACAGTTTGTCGCGTTGATTTCGGATCTTCCCCGTCAACTTTGCCAGTTCTACATATTTGATCATCTTAGTCTGCCATTCTTCTGATGTTGGAAGTTCCTGCTGCTTCCATTTCCGAGCCAAAAGTATCCTTGCTGCCATTATGGCATACATAAACAAATTTACATCTTTTGGGGGAATTTTGTCTCCAATTATGCCTAATAAAAACGCCTCTGGTTTTTTGTTAAAATTATATTTAAAACCCTTTTTCAGTTCATTCTATATCGTATCCCAGTACACTTTCACCTTAGTACACGTCCACCACATATGAAAGAAATTCCCGAGGGAAGGCTCACTTTCAGACTAATATAAGGCGTTGGACTCTCTTTTCTGGGATTCAGGTATTATGTGCAAGAGCTTCTCCTCCTTGACTTACCTTGACCCTGTTTCTTGGGACCAGCAGAAGTCTTTGTTGCCCTTCTTGAAGAGTTGGCAACCTCACCTTCTTTTTTTCTGTGCTTCTAGCTGAATCCTGGACCTCCTTTTGAGCAGCTCTGCTTGTTTTGTACCCTTCCAAGCCAATCAGAAAGATGCTGAGGACCGAAGCTGAGCTCCAGCATTTGCCCTCCCATCTATTGCTTTAATTCTGCTTTTGGGTGTTGACACTTTGGGTGAAGTTGCACAACTCCTCACCATTTGATGCATCAACTTCAGCTCTGTCTGGTATTCTGCCTCTTTCCTAAATTTGTGGTGGCTCAATTTAGGAAACATCGCACACTAAAAACTTCCCTGAACAGGGTTGGTCAAATCCAGCTCACCGATGGTGACCTCTTGGAGACGCTTGACCGGAGGAAAAGAGAGCCAGAGGGGGAAAGGGGTTTGTGCTGGTCACCAGTCCAGGCTCTCCTTTGGGCTGGTGATTTTCAGGCCCCCCACTTGTCCCTTTGCCCCAAGATGACAAGGAGTCCTCTTTGGGTTCGATCCGCCAACCAGATACAAGTCCACCTAGCAGTTACCTCGTTCAACCCACATTTTACCGGCTTCCTCGCAAGAATATCATGGAGGACTTTGTCAAAAGAACTTACTGAAATCAAGATAAGCATTCCCCTGATCTACCAAGCTTGTTACTCCATCAAAAAAAAAAAAGAAATTGAGTTCATTTGACATTGATATTTTTGAGAAACCTATGCTGGATCTTTAGAATCACAGCATCCTTTTCTAAGTTCTCATTGACTGACTGTTGAATTATCTGTTCTCGGACCTTTCCTGGTGTCAGTGTCAAGCTCACTGGTGGATAGTGATTTATATGTGGAAATAAACCAGATGGAGGAACCCATGGCACAGAGCAACTGCATTCCTGCATTGCAGTTGGACTAAGTGACCCCTCAACTCTACGATTCTTTGATTATGCTAATCATGGTTCTTAACTGGTCAGCCAAAGCCATTGCCTGACAAGAAGACTGGTTTGCAAGCCTCTTCTTATACATTCCACCCACACAGATGCAGCTGACTGAGCCTGCTAAACCTACATCATACACCAAAACTGACCAGGGCTACCAAGGCCCTAGTCCCTACTGAATTCTGAGCAAAATTCTCATGATTCACAGTGGGCAAAACAGACACCTTGTGCTTTGGGGGTGGGGCAGGGGGGAGACATTTCCATTTTATTTTAAAAGTTCAACACTGAAGTCTTACACAAGGCGAGTGTTTGCCCAAGTAAGCCTTGCACACCACTGATAAACAGGTCTTGAGCAATACCTCTGCAATCATAAAAACCCCCAAATGATTCAGGACAAACGGAAGAAAGTTCAGGCAGAGTAGCATGATTTCGGCAGCCCTGTGGGGGGGGGGTGCCCTTCGCGGGGCCACGTTTGCAAACCTCTAGTTCTGCCCCTCCTGGTGCTAGAATCCTGGCTTCTGGCTCCTCACAGGCAACTCTTCAGCCCCTTTGACAACAGGATGCTGGACTAGATGGGCCCGATCCGGCGAGCTATGATGTTGTTGTTGTAAAATATGACCATCCCATAGAGAAAGATGACTCAAGTTTTCACCATCAGAACAGCAGCTTCTAGGTCATTGGTTTGGGGAGAAATAGGAGTTCTCCCTGTGTGTGTGTTGGGGGGAAAGACACGATTTGGGTGTCTGACCCACAGACAAGCTCCCTTCTTGCAACTCTTCCCAACCCCTGGCAGTTCAGGCCTGCAGCTCTGGGAATCCCCTTTCAGGAGTGCCTGGACCAGCCGCCAAGTCCAGGTGAGTGACCTCCTGCCAGGAGGAAGGGGGTCGTGCTGGAGCCATCGGGGTCTGCCCCCCTGGTAGCATCAGGAAGAGTAAGAAGATGGGGAAGGTGGTCTCAGAGCCAGCCAGGAATGCTGAGAGGAGGCCTTCAGAGGAATCAAGGGCTCTGTTGGCCAGAGAGGTCCATGCGCTTCCTCAAATGGCCGTGGCGGGGGAACATGAGTGGCACAAAAGCGTTCCTGTTCAGTCCTTGTCAGCATGGAAATGGAGTGAGCGGGAGAGAGAAAGAGAGAGTTCTGGAAAATTACGAAAAAAATGGCAACGCTTGCATTAGCATGCTAATGTAACACGTTAAAGAATATGCGGTTGAGTAAGTTTGGGGAAGTCAGTGAGGTGTGGTAGATGTGTGATTAAATCTGTGGTTGGGTGGCCCTTAAAATGGGGAACCTGGAAACTAAGGCAAAAGGTTGAAAGGGGGGCAGGAGACCGTTCAGAGTGCATGGCACTGATTAGAAACTGCGGCTGCTGAGAAGATAAGAGGGGGGAAGAATGAATAAACACGGAGCCAGTGTAACTGCAGACATGTTCCACGTGGACTCTCCTCTGGAGGCTTCTAAGCAGAGGTTGGATGGACATCTGCCATAGATGCTTTCCTTGAGATGACCCAGCTCCCAAATTCTATGATTCTATGCAGGAAAATGTAGGAAAGATTTGAATTTTATGCTCTTGGGGTCTCTTGCCTGAACTGTGAGGTTGGCAGGACAGCATTCCTGATCTGAAGCTCCCTGCTTGGCTGAGCGACTGTCAGAGATGTCTAAAGTGGCAGCTGCTCTGGCCAAGGGAGCTGAGGACTCTGGGCCCAAGAGAAAAGGTTGGCAGACAGCCTCAAGAGATACCATACTTTTCTGTGTATAAAACTAGGGGTTTTTTTATTTTAAAAATAGGTTCAAATTTGTGGGTCGTCTTATACATGGATACAATTCCCCCCCATTTTCTCCATTTGGAGTCCCCCAAAATAGGAGGCGTCTTATACAGAGTGTGTGTGTTATACATGAAAAAATATGGTAAACGCCAGGGCAGGAAGGTGAATTAAGGCAGTCTGCACTGCAAATCTAATTCACATTCAGCCTTGCTTCTTTACCCTGAGACCTTTTTACATGACCACATAACATAATACTTCATGGTAGCCAACTAGGTTTTACTCAGAGCTAGCATTTGAATTAATAGACATAACTTAGGGTGCACCACACTTTTGCTTGACCCATATTTTGATTGCATTGTGTACCAATTAATATCCCTGGGTCCGAGAGCTCTTCTTGGTTCAGCAGCCAGTAATTTTTCAAGGAAACCAGTGGAGTATTTATTGTTGTTTTGTTTTGTTTTGTTTTGTTTTGTTTTGTTTTATTCTTTAGACCCTTAAAGTGCAAGCCTTTACTACTAAGAAGTATGGTAAGTCTCACTGAGTTCAATAGGGCTTACTCACTGGCATACGCCTGATCATTATCACATTTTCTTCTTCTTCAACTACTACTACTACTACTACTAATAATAATAATAATATAATGTGTGTGTGAGGGGATGCCAAAGTGAGTCTTTGACCCGGGTGAAAGAAAGCCTTGTTTCACCCCTGCAGAAGAGGAAGGTGATCCTGGGTGTGTCCCAGGATAGCCAGAAAAGGAAGGGGGAAGCTGCGGGCAGGGAAAGGGAAGTAGCAGGAGGGGACAGTGGATCAGTATCAAACCACAATTATCAGCTGGTCCACATGTGTCAGGTCAGGCATGGTGTCAACGAGAAATGGGTACATAGTTATTCCCCATATATTCAACCAACGTTTTCCAGCCTTCTTCAAACATATGTTCTTCTTGTTCTCTTCTTCTATATGTTAAGTTGACAGAATATGCACAGCTTGCAGACTTAACATACGGAACATGCATTTCCCAGACACAAGCCCTGCTCACCTTGACCACGTCTGAACGCTCCTGTTCGCACACGCAGACACACGCCATCCCAGCAAGAATGTCTGTGGACGCATTCGCTCACCGGCCACTCTCCATTCATAAACACACACAAACACACCAGCTTCAGGTCATGAATATCCACACAGCTCCTGCCAACTGACTTCCAATGGTGACCTTCAGCCAGCTGACATCTGCAGCATCTTCTGGCACCCACTGAATCCATGAATTTGTCCAGTCTTCTTTTAAAGCCATCTGGTTCTCCATACTTTCTCACCCTGACTTTCTATCCCTACCTGTAGTGGTTCTAGGGGTTGCTTGTGTGTAAATCAACGCCACTCTGGGCTGGTTGCCTGAATGAACCCTTTCTGTCTGGACAGCCACTCGCTCGTGGCTGTCTCAATCGCTGGCAGAATCCGTTAGTGGGCGTTTCTTGAACTTCTTCCAGCAAAGAAGTTCTTTGACACCTAGTCTCCGCCTAGCTTCTCTGCGCGGAAGCCTTCTGCGCAGGGAGGGTGTGGGCATCGGAGGACCCGTGCTCTCCCCACTGGTTCCCGGCGAGGAGTCTTGGAGCCACCTCGCCGATTCCCCCATCTGCCCCCCTTCTCCACTGGTGTTACGCTGATTTCCTTCCCCAGAAGATGTGCTGCTTCTCTCCCTCCCGGGACGCTCTCCGGAATCCCTCTGGAGCCCTCCCTCTCCCTCTGGCTCCGATGGCAGTTCCCTGACACTACCCCTCCTGTTTCTCCTTTCAGCAATCCATGTCTGTTTGTGACATCACAGAAACTTTAGCATCATCGTAGCCATTACTTTGTGTCAGGGGCTCAGGAGCAGAGGGGCAGGAAAGGGAGGGATTAGAGACCGATGGGGAGGAATCCGAGGGAGAAGTTAGCGATGATAGCCGCCCGAGGTCCCTAAGTCTCTCCAGCGAATCGGAGGATTCACAGAAAGGGGCTCCCGTGGGCAGAGCTAGGGGGGTGCCAAAGGGAACACCCCAGGAAGGAGGGGCCAGAGGGGACTCAGAGAGCAGCAGCTGGAAATCGGGACCAGCTTCCCCACCAGAGAGCAGCAGCTGGAAATCGGGACCAGCTTCCCCACCGGAGAGCAGTAGGGGGGAGGAGTCCCAGGCATCGGCGCCAGGCAGCTCTCCGGCAGCGGAAGGACGTGAGTCGGGGTTGGCCACGCCTGCGTCAGAGAGCGAGGAAACGGTAGAAAGGAGGGTCGGAGACAGCGCGCGCGCGCCAAGTTCAAATGTACAAGAGGGTGGCGCAATGAGCAGCCCGGAAAGGGAGCCAGGTCCTAAAGCCCGCCGAAAGGAAGGGGAGGAGTCCGAGGGGTCTGCATCCGAAGCGTCCAGGAAGGAAGGGACCCCGGGGGGTGGTAGGACCCAGAGGCGAAAGGAGAGACGCAAGAGGTGGAGTAAGGCTAGAGTCTTAAGCTGGTGTACAGGGGGCGGAGACTCAGATGGAGCTTCGCCGATCTAGGGTCTAGACGTAGAGACGCACGCTAGGGTTTGGAAATGGAAACTACATTTCAATAAAGACTTTTGTACAGTTCTACTGGCTAGCGTTGGTCCTCTGTGAGCTGGGACCTGGAGGCAGTCTCTGACAGTAAGCTCCATCTCCAATTTTCATCAGTTTTCTTCGCCTCAAGCGGCGCTACGGGAGCGAAGCAGGGAGGGAAGAAGACTGGTGCTTTGCGAGCTCACAAGAGTCAGGCGACATGACTACTGAACAGCAAATAGCTTCCCTGCAAGAAGCGGTGACGCAACTCAGCGCGGAGATAATCGCATCCAGGAAGAGAGAAGATGAAGCGGCTGCTGCCTGCAGAGATCTCCAAGCCAGGTTGGAAGTGCTTGCTAAGCAGGGGCAAACGGGACCCAGATCCGAGGGGATTGGGTTGGGGAAGAGAGGAGGCAGCCTTGTATCTCATTTCGATGGGAATTTACAGCAGTACCCCAATTTCCGAGCAGACGTGCAGTTTGCGCTGAAACTGCTGGAAAGAGAGTTTAGAGATGAGCAAGAGAAGGTGGGGTTTATCTTGTCCCATTTGCAGGGGGACGCGAAAGCATGGCTGCGCAATCTGTGGAGAGATAAAGATCCAGCGCTCCAAAGCGCAGATGCATTCATTAAAGCAATGGATTCCTGTTTTCTATCGAACATAGACATTGACATTGCCCGGAAGGACATATTTGGGCTAAGACAAGGGAAAGCCAGCGTAAGGCAGTATCATTCCCGCTTTTTTGCATTGGTCAACGCCCTGGGTTGGGATAAGGATTCTCCACCTGTTAGAGATCTCTTTTGGGAGGGATTGAACCCCCATATCAAGGATGAGATCGCACGAGGGGAGAGACCCAAAAGCACTCAGCAAGTGGTCGAGAGAGCGCTAACGGTGGGGGGTGAGGTTGGAAGAACGGCCATGGAGCAAAGAAGAAGGACGTTGGGGACGCACACCAGCGAGAGTGCCCTCCCTCTTGCCCAGGGATGTCGCGCGTGCGCAGTCCACGCCTCCGCAGGGAGGGGGGGAGGAGCCGATGGAGATTGGCGGTGCTAGGGCTCACTCAGCCACTAGAGCCTTAACACCGGGAGCAGTCAAAACGAAGCTGCCTAGAGGGAACAGGAAGTGCTACATCTGCGACAATCCTCAGCACATGGCGAAAGAGTGTCCCCAGAGGCTCCACAAGCACACTGCAGCTTCAATGACAGTAATGGAAGCAACTCAGCAGAGAGAACCACAGCAGGGAAACGACGGAGTCTGGCTGGAAACGGAGGCACTGGGGCCCAGCCAGACGAGTCAGTGAAGAAGTCCCCAGAGATTTTGCAGCCCACAGACCCCCTCCCGCCCAAACCAGTGGTGCAGCTCACCGCATCGCTCCAGCTGCCCAATGGTCTCACCTTAGAAGTGCCTATTACGATTGACTCTGGCAGTAATGCGGACTTTATAGCACTGGAGTTCATTCAACAACACAACATAGCGCTACTGCCAGCCACGCTGCCCCTGAAGGTTGTCACAGTGGATGGCAGGGAACTACTGGGGGGGCAGGTGGTACAGCAGACACCACCTATGGAGATGCAAATTGGGAATCACCAGGAAGTCATCAGTTTCAATGTCACCCAATTATCGGACACGCCCGTAGTTTTGGGCATGAGTTGGCTGCACAGGCACAGCCCAGCATTGGCTTGGTACCAACGCCAACTGACTTTTGGCTCCTCCTACTGTGCGGAACATTGCATTCTACCTAGCCCAGAAGGGGAAGAGGATGACCCGCAGCTACATTTGGGCACGCTGCAAGCAGTGCCTCTCAAGTATGCGGAATTTTTGGAGGTATTCTGCGAGAAGGAGGCGGACAAGCTACCTCCTCACAGACCCTATGACTGCAAGATTGACCTCCTGCCGGGGGCGACGCTGCCGACCGGGAAACTGTATTCCATGTCTGAGGATGAACTGCAGGAACTCAGAGAGTTCATAGATCACAATTTGAAGCGCGGGTTCATCCGGGAGTCGAAAGCTGTGGGAGGCAGCCCAGTATTCTTTGTGAAGAAGCGGGACACGCCCCAAAAAAGACTTGTGGTGGACTATAGAATCTTAAACTCGAAAACCAAGCCCTCGGCCTTCCCCATGCCCAAGATAGACGACCTGCTCGCGACGGTGAGGAAAGGACGCGTTTTTACCAAGTTGGATCTGCGAGGGGCGTACAACCTGATTCGCATGCGGGAGGGCGACGAGTGGAAGACGGCCATGTTCACGCCACTGGGCACCTACGAATACAGAGTTATGCCCTTCGGATTACAAAATGGCTCTCACTGTTTTCAAGCCTTTATGCATCACGTGTTGGCGGGACTCCTTTACAAGAAGTGCGTATGCTTCCTGGACGACATCCTGATATTTTCTGAGTCGCGGGAGGAGCACGAGAGGGATGTCAGGGAAGTTCTGCAGAGGCTGAAGGAGCACAGGCTGTACGCCAAGCTGGAGAAGTGCCAGTTCGACATGACGGAGGTGGATTTCCTGGGCTACAAACTGTCGGACAAGGGGCTCGCCATGGACAGCGCCAAGGTTCGCTCAGTATTGGACTGGAAAAGCCCGCGCAATCGGAAGGAAGTCCAGCGGTTTGTCGGCTTTGCCAACTTTTACCGCAAGTTCATCAAGGGGTTCGCTATGCAGACGGCGGCCATCACCGACACGCTCAGCTCCAAGAAGAAGAAATTCATCTGGACGGAGCAAGCGGAGCAGTCCTTTCAGAAACTCAAGCGTCTCTTCGCGTCCGAAGAGCAGCTGCTGCATGTGAATCCCAGCAGACCGATGAGGGTGGAGACAGACGCCTCAGACAGAGCCGTGGGAGCCGTCCTGTTGCAACAAGACCAGCAGGGGGACTGGAGGCCGTGCGCTTTCTACTCGAGGAAGCTCAGCAAGTCGGAGCAGAATTACACCATCTGGGACAGGGAGTTGCTAGCCATCCATGCAGCGTTCAAGGCATGGCGGCACTTCCTTATCGGAGCCAGACACACAGTGCAGGTCCGCACGGACCACAAGAATCTAGAGTACTGGCGCACGGCGAGGTTCCTGAACCAGAGGCACATTAGATGGGCAGAGTTCTTCGCGGACTTCGACTTCAAGATAGAGTACATCCCGGGCGACAACAACGTGATGGCGGATGCATTGTCCAGAAAGCCGCAATACCTCGAGGAGGCAGCCCCATCGGCGGCCAAGCACATTTTCGTGCCGGAAGCGTGGGCATGCGCTTCGGCCACCGTGGACCTGGACGCCGTACGTCAAGCGCTGCAGAAGGACCCCTTCGCACAAGCCAAGATGGAGGAGGTGCACAAGGGCACGGCGAAGGACGACGAGTTCCAGATAAGAGACGGGTTACTCATCCGCAAGGGAGCACTCTACGTGCCGGGAGATGACCTCCGCGCAAGGGTACTGCAGCAGCTACACGACGCTCCCACCGCCGGGCACTTTGGCAAGGAAAAGACCGTAGAACT